>PVHX01002219.1:0-144088 GCA_004024805.1 Geosciurus inauris
TCTCAGATAGCCGGAGCCCTGGGCCGAGGTCCGGGCTGCAACCGCGTTTTTCCAGCCGGCGCCGAAGCCACGCCTCCTGGCTACCGCTACCTCCCGGTGACCCTGCACTCACACATACACGAGCGAAATTCCTGCGTTGGATGTTGAGCCGCAGAATGATGCCAGGAAGCTGGCTGGAAAACGGCGCCTCCACCACTTCCAGCCTTGGTCCCTGAGAGCCTAGCGCAGAGAGGACTGTCTAGGCCACCATCTTGGAACCGCCCCTCATTGGATTTTCTATGTAGGTGATCTTAAGTTTGGTGACTAGGAACCAAAATTTGTGGTATTTACTTTCCTTCTTGATTGCACTTACTAGGTCTTCCAGTGAGACAATGGATAAAGGCATTAAATGTGGATATCCTCACTCTGCCACACACTTCCAAAAGCTTTATCTTCATTCAGGGAGTATGCTGCAGGAATACAGAGGAGGGAAAGAAGGAAGGAAGGAAGGAAAGGTAAGGTGGGAAGGAGGGAGGGAAGGGAGGGAGGTGAAAGGAAGGAAGGAAGGAATGAAGGAAGGACATGAAAAAACAGCAATAGAGATGTACTCCACCCTCTTAGGAGAATACCTCCTTTAGTTGGAGAAAGGATTAAACTCCATCACAGATTAGTCCCCTGGCCTTGCCAATGCCATCACTACTATCACCACCATGCAGTATTGCTTGGGGACAACTTTGAAATGGCAAATTAACTCACTTGGGCTTATTTCTGCTAGTCTCCATGCTATTCCTGGAGTTGATGATGCATGTTCCCACATCTGGGCCTTGCCCTTCGCTGGTGCCTGTTCGTAGTGTGTTCTTAACCCAGCTATCTGAATGAGTCCTGCTCCTATGACTTCAAGTGTCTGCTAAAATCTCTAGTTCAAGTTATTTGCATATCCTTCCTGGAGCTACACAACCCTCCTGTCTCCATCCCGTGTAGAGGTAAAGCTTTCTGTATAGCACTGACCACCACCTGGCATATTGTATGCTTCTCTTGATTTGTTTATTATCTGTCAGGGCCTCTAATGTGTAAATTTCTTGACAGATGGAATATGTCTATTTTTGTTGACTAATATCTCCAGTTCCTACAATAGTTCTGAAGCTTATAAAGTGAAAAAGTGCATAAGAAGTATTTGTGGAATGCAGAATGTGTTCATATGGGTGAATATTTTTAAATTCTCCCCTTAAAATTTAAAGTCTGTCTGCAAGTAAGTCTTGGGATATTTAACAGTGATGAAATATGTCCAGTTGTAGAAAATAGAGTAGGGAACATTAGTTTAATGAAAACATCAGTAATGAACATCATTAAAGGAATACAAAATTGAAATTAGCTAACACTATATATGAATATTATACTAGTTTTCTAGGGATACCATAACAAATATCATAAGTGAGTAGCTTGAAGACACAGAAATTTATGCTTTCACAGTTGCTTAAACCAGAAGTCAAGGTGTAAACAGAGTTAATTCTTTCTGGAGGTTCTGAATGAGAATCTGTCCCATACCTCTCTATTCTGATGGCTTTCCTTGATGATAAGTACTGAATGATTGTATTGTTCCAAATTTCATATGTTGAATCCTAACCTCCGATGTGATAGTATTTGGAGATAATATCTTAGGAGGTAATTAGGTTATGAGGATAAGGGTCCTGGTCTGGTTGGATTAGTGTTCTTATAAGAAGGAAATCCAGGAAGCTGGATCTTGATCTCTCTCTCTCCATTACTCCCTACTCCCCCCTCCCCATTCATCCCTCTCTTTCTTTTCTTGTGCACACACCAAAGAATGGCCATGTGATCACACAAGTAGAAGGTGGCTGTCTGTAAGTCAGAAAGAGAGCCTTCACCAGAACCTGACTGAACTGGCACCTTGATTTTGAACTTCCAGCCTCTAGAACTCTAAGAAAATAAATCTTGTATCATACACTTTGATGCAGCACTGCAATCTATGCTCCTGTCTTCTCATAGTATTTTCTCTGTCCTTCCCATATTTTTCTCTTATAAGGACACTGGTCATGGAATTAGAGATCTATCTGGTAATGCAGATTTTAGTTTTATCTCAAAAACTGTAACTTAATTCATCAACAAATATCCCCTTTCCCAAAGAGGTCATTTTCACTGTACTTTTTGGAAGAAATTTACTATGTGCAGCCTATATTCATGATCCACTTCCTTGTGAATAGGATATCCACATAAATCATTTGGAATCATTCTTCCACACAGGATACTTTTCTCTTTTCCAATAATTAAATTTATTTAATCATTTTAATAATTTATGTTTGTATGGGTGCATGGATTTTTAATTTGTATGTTGGGTTATGATCCCAAACTGACATATTTGTTTTTCAAATTGTTCCAGCTTCAGCCATTGGGAGCTCTCTGTATTCTTTTGAGTATTTTCTTACTGAAAAATAGTTGACGTAAAGTGCCTATACTTAAGGAAGTAATTTGCTCATTTTTGATTTGCACATACACCTATAAAACCATCACAAACAAGATAACAAACATTTCCATTGCTCAAAAAATTCTCCCACCACCAATGTCCCCAGGCAACTATAATCTCATTCAGACACTGTAGGTTAGTTTGCATTTTCTAAAATTTATTTAAATATCATCACATAATTTACATTTTTACCTTGCTTTTTTATCCAGAATAATTATTTTGAGTTTCATTCATGTTGTTGCATGAGTAGTCAAGTAGTATTCCATTATATACATATACCATGATTTTTAAAATCCATTTGCATATTGATGTGCATTGGACTTGTTCCCAGTGTTTGGCTGTTATAAACAATGTTTCTATGTACTTTAGTCATGTGTGGACATATGTTTTTGTTTCTTTTTGATACTCAGAAGTGGAATATTTGCTCATCTGATAGGTGTATATTCAATTTTTAGGAAACTATTAGATTGTTTTTCAAAGACAATGCCTATTCATTTATATTCTTGCTAACACCTGGTGAGATCTATTTTTTAAAAAAATTAATGATGCTAATGTGCATGAGTGGTATCTTTTTGTGACTTTAGTTTGCATTTCTCTGAAAACTAATATTGTTGAAAATATTTTTATGTGCTATTTATATTTCCTTTGTGTGAAATATCTATTCAAATCTTTTCCTCACTTCAGTATGAGTTTTTCTTTTGTTGTTTTGTAAGAACTTTTCTGCTTTCTGAATGCAAATATGTGGTCAGTTACATTCATTGCAAATATTTTCTCTCACAGGATGTTCTTTAAAAAATTTTTTCCTTAATGCTTATCTTTGAAGAGCAAGCTTTATTTTATTTTGGTGAAACCTGGTATGTTTGTTTGTTTATATTTAGCACTTTTGTTGTCCATCTCAGAAACCTTTACCTACATCAAAGTCACAGGGATTTTCTACTATGTCTTCTTCTAGAGGTTTCAGATTCTTATTTCAGATAAGTTTCAGATTCTTATTTAGGTGCCTGATTCATTTGGAGCTAATTTTATATATGGTTTGAAGCGGTGGTTTCTATCTGCTTTGTTGTCCGTGGCTGTCCAATTGTTGCAGAACCTTTTGTTGAATTCCATATTGAATTGCTTTGATACTTTATCAGGGGCTAAGTTTTCTATACCGTATACCCATATGTCTCAATGTCAATATCACACTGTATTGATTACTTCGCACTCTATGAAGTCTTTGAAAGCAGATAGGGTAAATCTTCCAAATTTGTTTTCTTAATTTTCATTATTTCTATTATTTGTTTTTATAAAAATCCATTGTATCTTCTTGTGAATGTTAATATTAACTAGTCTTTCTTCAAAGCATTCTAGAATTTTAGAATTGCATTGAATCTATAGATCAGCTTAGGTATATTTAATTTCCTAATATTGTCTTTATCATGTTGTGTCTCCCTTTTACAAAAGGGGACTTGTCAGTGTATGAATTTTAGGTTGTTTGTATTCTTAACTCTTTAATCATTTTTGAAATCTATCATTCTTCAGGTATTAGATTTTACTTTTTATAACCCTAGTGACTTCCTATATTCCAAGTGGAAACAGAAGTCATGCTACCCTTTTCTCTGAGTAGATCTTTTTAACTCCTTATTCAAATACTTTATTTATTCATTTAAAACTTGTTTTTATTTTCTTTACAAAATAGCTTTACTGAGGTACAATTAACAAAAATAGTGTACATATTTAGAGTGTAGAATTTGTTGTTTCAGTGTATGTACACCTGTAAAACTATCATCACAGTGAAATAATTATTATATTTGATACCCTCAAATTTCTTTATGCCTCTTTGTAATTACTCCATCCTATACCTCTCCATGCCACCCTCCTTTATAGAAGCAAGTGCTGATCTGCCATCACTGTATATTAGTTTCCATTTCGTAGAATTTAAAATGTTCTGCTTCTTTCACTTGCTATAATTATTTTGAGATTCATTTATGTTTTTGCATGTATTACTTGTTTATTTCTTCTTATTCCATTGTCTGAATATATCATAGGTTGTTCAACTATTGATAAGGATTTATGATATTTCCAGGTTTGGGCTATTATGAAGATATATAGCTTCTATAAACATACATGGTCAAGTTTTTATATAAGTGTTTTTATTTCACTTGGGTGATAAATGCCTAGGATTTTAAAGATTGATGTACTTAGTGTGCTAGATATTTAGTTGTATTTTTCAGATGTTAAATCAACCCTGTATTGTTAGAATAAATCCAAATTGGCTATGCATATCATCTCTTTGATATGTTGCTACATCTGTTCATGTTTTGCCAAGGATGTTTATTTCTATGTTTACAAAACACCTTGATATATAGTTCTCTTTTCTTGTGATATCTTCACCTGGTTTTGGAATCAGAGTGATTCTAGTCTCACAGAATGAACTGGGAAGTATTATCTCCCCTTCAATTTCTGTAAGATTTCGTCTAGAATTAGTATTTTTTTGTTTATTAAATTTTCTCTGTGAAGATATTTTGGCCTTAAAGGTGTTTTGTGGTGGTTGTGTACATGATTGTTTTAAGAATTTGAGGTAAATTTTTAATTTTCTTAATAGAAATTAATTCAATTACTTATTTATTCTTGTGTGAACTTTCTAGTTTGTGTATTTATTTTAAAAATTGTTTTGGGCACTAAGGTGCAAGCCTATAATCCTAACATCTCGGGAGGCTGAGACAGGAGTATTGTAAATTCAAAGCCAGCCTCAGTGACTTAGCAAGGCCCTAAGTAACATAGTGAGTCTCAAAATAAAAAATAAAAAGGCCTGGAGATATGGTTCAGTGACTGAGTGCCACTGGTTTCAATCCCTGGTACCAAAAATAAAATAATTAAAAAAATTTTAAAAATATTCATTTCATTTAATTTGTCAAATTTATTAATATACAAATTCTAATAATTCATAATTGCATTTATATTTGTGGGTCTGTAATGATGTCATATGCCTCTTTCTTGATATTGATAATTTGTGTTTTTTTTTTCCTTTATTAGTCTCACCTGAGGTTTATCAGTTTTACTCAACTTCTCAGAAACAATTTTTTTATGTCATTAAGATTTTTTATATTGGTTTGTTTTTCTGTTTCAACAATTTCCACTGCTATATTTCATTTCACATTTTTGGAGTCTTTACATTTCATTTGCTTTTAACAATTTTTTAACCTAGTTTCCTAAAGTAGGGTTTGAGGCCACTGACTTGACTCAAATCCATAATCTCATTGTAGTGGCAGCCTGTGAATTTGCCATGATACATTTTCATTCAGTTTATAATACTTTCTAGTTTTCTTAAGAATTTCTCTTTGATCCAAATGTCATTTAGTAGTGTGTTGCTTAGTTTCCAAATGGTTGGTGATTGTCCTGGACATCTTTCTGTTATTGATTTCTAGTTTAATTGCTTTGTGAGTAGAGAACAAACTTTGTTTGACTTAAATCCTTTTAAATTTATTAAGACTTGTTTTGGAGTTTCAAATACTATCTTATTTTCTATCTTTATAAATGCCCTGTTTTACACACACACACACAGACACACACACACACACACACACGTTGAAGTGTTTGGATAATGTCACTTTATTTTTTTGACAGTGCTGGGGATTGAATACAGGACCTCAAGCATGACAGACAAGCACTGCCACTTATCCACACTTCTAGCCCTCAATAAATATCACTTAGGTGAAGCTTGCTGATCATATTAAAATCTTCTATATCCTTGCTGACTTTCCACCTACCCATTCTACTAATTATTAGGGGAGGGGCATTGAAATATTTGCATACAGTTTTCTTATTAATGTTCTATTAGTGTTTGCTTCAAGTGTTTTGTAGTTTTTTTTTTTAGGATTTTTATGTCCTTCTTTATTATCATAAATCAGTCTTATTATTGGTGGTAACATTCTGCAGTCTGCAATCTATCTATGCTGACATTAATCTAGCAACTAGGGCTTTCTTTAGATTGATTTTAGTATAGGATATCATTTTTTGTTTCCTTTTAAGTGTTTAGTATCTTTATATTTAAGATACTATTTTTATAGACAGCATAGAGTTGTATCTTTAATGTTAATTCAATCTGACAATCCCCCCCCCCCTTTTTGTATCAGGGATTGAACCAAGGGGCACTTAACCACTGAGCTACATCCTAGTTCTTTTAATGTTTTATTTTGGGATGACAGTCTCACTAAGTTGCTGAGACTGGGTTTTTGAACTTGTGATCCTCTTGCTTCAGTGTCCGGAGCCACTGGGATTATAGACGTGTACCACCGCTCCCAGTTGATAATCCCTGATTTTGGAGCAGAATGCTTAGACTTGAAGATTTCTGTGATTACTGACTGCTGGCTTTGTTGCTGATTGTTTTCTGCTTGTCTTTTCTGTATGTTGCTCCTTCTTTCCCCTATTTTCTGCCTGTTTTCAAGTAAACTGATCATTATTTTTGATTCAAATGTAACACTTGTTGGAACATTAATTAAAAAGTTTTGTTTTATTGTTTAGTGGCTTCTTCAGGGTTTATAGATACATACCTAATCTATCACAGTATATTTTCAAGAGATATTAATCCATTTCAAGTATAATGTGAGGACCTTGCAACATTATATTTTTGAGTGTTCTTAAAATGATTTTACATATTTTATAAACTCTACTGTACATTGTAATAACCATTGCTTAAACAGCCCATTATCTTTTCAAGAGAGCGGAATCCTAAAAAAACAACCTTATATAACCTTATGTAGAGCCAATGCAGTTACCATGTTTGGTTCTCTTCATTCCTTTGGGTGGACTTATGTCTCCATCTTCCTTCTAACTGATGAACTTTCCAGAGTATCTCTTGTTATATGATTCTCATGCTGATGAGTTATTGTGGCTTTGTATGTCTAAAAATATCTTTATCTTCCTTTTGAAGTGTTTCCCTTGGCGCTAGTGCTCTAAAGATGTTTCACTGTCCCTCTGTCTTCCAAGTTACCTGGATCATTAATTATTCTTATTTCTGAGAAACTTGCTGTCACTCCTATTTTTGTTCTCATGTGCATAATGGCTCTTGCTCTTGGCTCTTTTTAATAATCATTTTTAAAAATCTATTTGTTCTTTTTATATATACATGACAGTAGAGTGTACTTCGATATATATATGTGATCTTGGCTGTTTTTGTTGTTGGTGGTGATAGGTTTTTTTGTTTGTTTGCTTTTTACAATTTTCTCTTTCTTAGGGTTTTTGAGAAATTTGATTATGATGTGACTTGGAAAATTTTTTGAGTGTCTTATGCTTTAAGTTTGCTAAAGATCTTTGTTTTAGGGATTTAAAATTTCTTGTCCCTTTAATTAATAACAAGTAAATTTAGGCCACTTACAGAGTTTTGTTACACAGCTCACCTCTGTTATTTTCATTTTCATCTATTTTTTCCTATGCGTTTCTTCTTGGATAGTTTCTATTGCTGTGTCTTCAAGTTTACAAATTTGTTTTTATGCAATGTCTAATGTGCTCTTAATTCTACCCAGTGTATTGTATTTTCATCTCAGACTTGTAGTTTTTCTTTATCAAGTCTGAGTTAGGTTATGTCTCTACTTAACTTTTGGAATATCTAGAATATAGTTGTAATAAAAATTTCAATGTTCTTACAGGCTAATCCTTTTTTATTTTAATTTTGATTCACATATATTAATTATATATATAAATGAGGTTTAGTGTAATATTTTAATACATGTGTACAGTGTGCACTAATCAAATCCAGTCTCCTTTATCCACCCCCATTCCTCCACTTCTAGGAGCCACTATTCTGCATTTGGGTTAACTATTTTATTTACTTGTTTTTGGTACCAAGGTTGAACCCAGGGGGCTTAACCACTGAACAACATCCTCAGTCCTTTTTTCATTTACTTTTGAGACAGGGTCTCACTAAATCGCTGAGGCTGGCTTTGAACTTGTGATCCTCCTACCTCAACAGATTGCTGGGATTACAGGTATGTGCCACCATGCTTGGCTTCTTTTTCTTTTTTTAAACATCCACATATAAGACGAAACATGCAGTACTTGTCTTTCTGTTTCTGCTTTATTTAATTAGTACAACCATTTTGGAGAACACCATGGAGGTTCCTCAAAAAATTAAAAAATGAATCCATCATACAATCCAGCTATCCCACTCTTAGGTATATAACCAAAGGAAATGAAATCAGTTTATCGAAGAGATCCCTGAACACCCACATTTATTGTGGTACTATTTCCTATAGATAAGATATATAATCAGAGCCAGGGGCAGTGGTGCACGCCTATTATTCCAGCACTTAGGGAGGCTGAGACAGGAGAATCGCGAGTTCAAAGCCAGCCTCAGCAACGGCGAGGCACTAAGCAACTGAGTGAGCTGGGGATGTGGCCCAGTGGTCAAGTGCCCCTGAGTTCCCCTGAGTTCAATCCCCAGTACCAAAAAAAAAAAAAAAAAAAAGACATATAATCAACTTTCGTGCCTATCAACAAATGAATGGATAAAACAATGTGGTATAAATGCACAACACAGTGGAATATTATTAAGCCATAAAAAGAATGCAATCCTGTCATTTGTAGCAAAATAAATTGAAGTGTAGGGTATTATGTTAAGTAAAATAAGTCTGTGTAATAATTTCAACATCTGTGTCAGTTGTAGGTTGGTTTAATTGGTTACTTTCCCTACTCATTCTAGGTCATATTTTCTTGTTACTTTTCATGCCTGATAACTTTTGATTAGTTGTACAAGATTATGAATTTATCTTGTTGAATGATGAATTTTTTGTATCACTATAAATATGTATTTTTTGTGTGTATGGTGCTGTTGATTGAACCCAAGGTCTCAAGGATGCTGGGCAAGCCCTCTACCTCTGGGCTACATTCCCAGAACAGCTATAAGTATTCTTGAGCATTGTTTGTCATTAAGTTACATGGAAAGAGTTTGGTTCTTTCTGCATCCTGCTTTTAAAATTTATAGACAAGATGTGGTGTTTAGTCTATGACCAGTTTATTCCCTACTTCTCAGGGAAGACCCCTATTAGTATTCTACTGTTTTAGTCTGTGCAAGTGTTGCAAACCTAGACAATGTAACTTATGAGGAACAGGAATTTATTTCTCATAGTTCTAGAGACTAGGAAGTCCCAGGTCAAGGCACTGGCAGATGCAGTGTGATGAGTGTCTTGTCACTATGCAGAAAAGGCAGCAGGAATGGGTGGTATGAATACTATCCTCACATGGTAGGAGAGATGAGAAGGCAAAAGGAACTAGTTTGGTTCCTTCACCTTCTTTTATAAGAGTATTCATCCAGCCGGGTATGGTGGCGCAAGCCTGTAATCCCAGCACTTAGGGAGGCTGAGACAGGAGAATCACGAGTTCAAAGCCAGCCTCAGCAACGGCGAGGTGCTAAGCAACTCAGTGAGACCCTGTCTCTACATAAACCACAAAATAGGGCTGGGGATGTGGCTCAGTGGTCGAGTACCCCTGAGTTCAATCCCTAGTACCAAAAAAAGAAAAAAAAGAGTATTCATCCATTCATCCCTTTAACTTTATTTCCCAAAGACCCTATCTCTTAATACCATCACTTTGGGTTTTAAATGTCAACATATGAATTTTGGAGCAGCACATACATTCAAACTATAATGTACCATAAATAATTCACCAGTTTGGTGGTGAGAACAGATATAGTTTTTGGCCTGTTGTGGATGTCAGTTAGTTTCATTCTAATTCTTTTGGGAGGTTCTTTACTTGATCTTTTAATCTGGGTTTTCCAGAGAAGCAGAACCAAGTTAGGACATATCATATATTAATACATCACACACAAAATTGTATTAACACTAATATCTAGTATTATTATATATAGTAATTAATATATTATATAATATATAACATGTTCTATATATTACCATTAATAAGCACATTTACTTATTTATTAATTGTGAAGAATTATGAAGAATTGGCTCACATAGTCATGGAAGCTGAGAAGTCCCAACATCTGATGTCCACAGTCGGAGGCCCAGGAAATCTGGTGGCAGGTTTCAGTACATGTTTAAACTCCTGAGAACCAGGAAAGAGGTGATGATGCAAATCCCACTTGAAGGCAGGAAAAGATGAAGTGAGATGTTGGCTCACTCAGTAAATTAGGAAAAAAGGATGGATTCTTCCCTCATCTGCCTTTTGCTGTACCGAGGCCCTCAATGGATTAGATGGGGTCTCACATGGAGGAGGGCTCTCCACTTCACTGAGTCTACGATTCAAATCCTTTTCTCATCTGGCTATTATGCTAAGTGAAGTAAGCCAATCCCAAAGAAACAAATGCCGAATGTTCTCTCTGATTAGTGGATGCTGATATATAAGTGGGTGGGAATGGGGAACATAGAAGAAATGGAGGAACTATGGATGGGGCAGGGGGGAGGTGGAGGGAGGGAAAGGGGAATGGGTATAGTAAAGATAGTTGAATGAGATAGTCATCACTACCCTAGGTGCATGTATGAAGTCACAAATAGTGTGACTCTCATCTGGTTTGCAACCAGAGAAATGGAAAAATTGAGCTCTATATATGTACTATGACTTGAAATGCATTTAAATAAGTTAATTTAAAAAAAAAATCCTTTTCTCATCTGGCAATACCCTTACAGACAAACCCAGAAATAACATTTAATCTGGGCCTATTGAATTTATACATAAAATAAAATATCACACTCAGGCTTTCAGTGGTTTATTCTTTTGTTTCCTTTTTATTGGTGCATTATAATTATGCATAACAGTGGGATTTGTTATAATGTATTCATACATGCACACAGTAAAACAGTATAATTTGCTAGTGCATGCCTTAATCAGCACACAGCTGAACACTCAAGAAGCAATTGCTATTGATCTCTGGAGTTTTCGCTCTGTGAGGCTCTCTCCTCTTTGGTGCTCTGTCCTGTGCACTCCATCTGACCTGATATACTAGGATCTCGGTCTCTCTCTTTGATTCAGGGATTCTTTAGGGTTCTCCTTCAGTGCCACTTCTCTACACCTTAGTGTGAAGATTATCTGAATTGTAGAGTGCACTATTTCTCCCATTTGTCTCAGGTATCACTCATTGTCTTTTTTTTAAATCCTTCACTAGTTCCCTATCTTATTTTATTTTATTTTCTTGGTTTTAGATATACAGATGTGTTTTGAATATTATATGTACATGGAGTGCAACCCATTCCAATGAAGATCCCATTCTTGTGGTTGTACATGATATGAAGTTACAGTGGTTGTGTATTCATATATGAACATAGGAAAGTTATGTTCAATTCATTTGCTGTCTTTCTATTCCCATCTCCCTTCCCTTCCCCTCATTCCCCTTTGTCCAATCCTGTGAGATCTGATATGGATGCTAGCCCATAACAAGGGAGGGTAGGGAGAGGAACTATACAATCTCACAGGATTGTATTCACATTCTCCCTTTGTTTTTTTTTTAATTTTTTTTTGTTGTAAATGGATGCAATATCTTTATTTTATTTATTTATTTTTTATGTGGTGCTGAGGATCGAACCCAGTAACTCACGCATGTGAGGCAAGCTCTCTACCACTGAGCCACAGCCACAGCCCCTCCCTTTGGTTTTTTGGGACTGGCTTATTTTACTTAGCATGATATTCTCCAGTTCTGTCCATTTACCAGCATATGCCATTTCATTCTTCTTTATGGCTGATTAATATTCCATTGTATGTATATGTGTGTGTGTATATATATATATTTTATAAAATATATATATATACACATACCACATTTTCTTTATCTAGTCATCTGTTGAAGGGCATCTAGGTTGGTTTCATAGCTTGGTTATTGTGAATTGAGCTGCTATAAACATTGATGTGACTGTATCACTGTGGTATGTTGATTTTAATTCTTTTGGGTATAAGCCAAGGAGTTGGATAATTGGGTCAAATGGTGGTTACATTCCAAGTTTTCTGAGGAATCTCCATACTTCTTTCCAGACTGTACCAATTTGCAGTCCCACCAACAAGGTATAAGTAAACCTTTTTCCCCACATCCTCACCAACATTTATTGTTTCTTGTATTCTTTAAAATTGTCATTCTGACTGGAGTGAGATGGAATCTCAGTGTAGTTTTAATTTGCATTTCTGTACTTGCTAGAGATGTTGAACATTTTTCTGTGTATTTTTTGACCATTCATATTTCTTCTTCTGTGAAATGCCTGATCAATTCCTTTGTCCATTTATTGATTGGGTTATTTATATGAACAGAGAGCCTACAGAATGGGAGAAAATCTTTATCACCTCCACCTCAGATAGGAGAATTAATCTCCAGGATATACAAAGAACTCAAAAAACTTAACACCACAAAACAAATAACCCAATCACCATCTTTTTAATTATTTGTTCTTTTTAGATATACATGACAGTAGAGTATCTTTTGATACATTATACATGAAGTATAACTTATTCTAATTAGGATCTCATTATTGTGGTTGTACATGATGTGGAAATTCAACAGTCATGTATTCATTGTGGCCTATTATTTGGGGACTATATTTTTGTCTGCCTTTTATTTTCTTTGTTATCTGAGGCATGAGTGCAAAATTTATTTCCTGTTACTCCATGTTAGCTGGAAGGTGAAGTCAGCCTATTTTCTTTCTAGAGATAATGGCCTCCTTGACCCATATGTGCCCTTGTTTGCAATCATGATTAATCATGCCATTGAGTACAGTATTCTCCTTTTCTATTGGTAGGTTCAGTGAAATAAGGAGCCTCAAATTTAGTTCCCACATTGAAAATATTTACTCATTTCAAATTCTTGTAACTCAAATTGCTTTAAAATCCCAACTGTGCTGCATATCTTTACCAAGCTGGAAGACAAAATGACTTGCTGAGGGAAGTAAAAGCAATAGCAATGATGACATCACACATTTGCTGAATGATGGCTTTGCACTTGTGCTTCATATCTATGATCTCATTTGATCTCCAATCCTCCAAAAGGGCAGGCACTAGTATTATCTCCATCTGGAAGATGAGGAAAATGGGAGCAATATGTTTGGAAGATTAATCAATACCTTTGCTATAATTAAGACAGCCATGGGGAAGGTGAAGAGGTTGTGACGCTGCCCATTGACGGCTTGGTGGCAGTGGCTTTGCTGGTGAGTGGTTCTTCATTGCTTTTTTATCCCCCCTTCTTACCTTAAAGGCTGGGAGTTCTACCCAAGCAGACCCAGGAAGTTTCTTTAATGAAGGATGGCTCTCTTCTCTCCCAGTTCCTTCACGACCTCCTGTGAGTGGTGCAATTTTAGCCCCCACATCTAAGAATCACCTGAGTAGGAAGCTTGACTGAAACACAAGGCCCATGGGGAGCAGGGTTGAGAGTAAAGGGACACTGACTCCTCTCCTCATATTCCCAGGATCCTTGCAGTAGATATGTCTTGTTTGCATCTGCCAATCAAGCCCTCTTGCCTTCTGATGTTAAAGCCATGTGTTCCCGGGGATAAACCACAAATAGGGATTAGACAGGTTGCCTCTAGTAGGAATTTCATGTCCTGGGTTTTCCTGGCCAGCAAAGTGTAGGAGCACTCTCCATACCTTCAACCCCTCCCCTCTCTCTTTCCCCACCCTGTGCTGAAGGACTGTGCACCTGATACAGAGCAGTACCCCATTGGTTATAGCCTTGGGGCCATTATTAGTCCAAGGACTGTTCATAAGCTGTTGCACTTCTTGGAATAAACGGGTTCTGCGTCTTGCTCTGGCAGAGCAGTCTTACCAGCACCCCTGGAGTCTGAGTGAATTGACTCCGCAACCGTCCACCCCATCCCTCCTCCCGCGGTACCCCATTTCATCCTTCCTGAGGACCCTTTACTTTCGTCCCCCCGGGACCCCAACTCATCGGCAAATCCACACAAGGCAGGACATAAAGAACAGTAAAGGACCTGCTACCACCTCAGCAATGGTACTTTTTTCAAGGACATGCATGAGACATGGGTTGGGATTACCAGAGTCCACTCCAAATTTGCTTTTGCCAAATATATTCAAAAGATTCTCTTCTATGGATAGGAAGGTGTATATGAATCAGGGACTGCCATAACATGGACAGAGCATGTGAGAGGGACAGGAATCAAAGCCCAGGTGATATCACCAGGTACCTGAGACTGGCTGTGCTCACAGACATTCAAGTTGTACAAACCAACATTTCTTATTTTTGATTAAGTGATTAAGCTTCTTTGAGCTTGGTTTTTGTCTATAACTTGCCCATTTGGAGCTTTCTACTGAGAATATTTATCTTCTCCAAAACTATTCCAGGAGTGATCAATCAGCATTGCCAGGGGAGACCTGGTTTACTACCATCCTTCAGACCATATCACAACCTTTGCACCAGACATGAGAGGCAAAAGGGAGAGTTCCTCAGATTGGACTCAGTGATGGTTAAAGCAACTGATACCATCAGACCAGGCTAGACCATAACATAGTGAGCCCAGGCATGATGGTGCCTGGCTGAAGAATGAATCCAGAGTACTAAGTGAACCTGTACTGGAGCTGAACAAAATTAAACATAGCCTTCCCTACAGAACCAACATCCATCTGGGCAAGCTCACCTAACTCCTTGCAGGAATGGATTCCTGTGATAGTGAAATTTATGGAGGTTGTATTTAGAGAGAAAACTGGGAAATATTTATTGAACCCTTGTAATGTGCTATATCCTGTGTTGGGTACTTGCTCATATGAATATATTTTATCTTCACAAACTTTTCAGTGGCTACTACACCATTAATGTTATAGATGAAGAAACAGACCGAAGAAGTTATATGACCTACCCAGGGTCATACAAGTCAAATAACATCTTAATGGATGTTAAATTCTATTCTAAGTCCTGTTTGCTACCAGTTATGAAATGGGTTCAAACGCATGTAATAGAACGTCAACAAAATAGGCTTTCAAATAAAAGTGTTTTATTTTTTAAGTAGTAAGTATTCAGGAGGTCAGTAGCATAGGCTTTAGGATGTTCACAGGGAACAAGGAGCCTTTTGACTTTCTGCTTTTCCATCCTCATTCTCATTCTTAGCCATGAGAAAGGCTGGAGCTCCCCTATCCAACAAGGAAAAAATGGTTTTTCAACAAATAGTACTGGGATAGCTGTCAGCCCTCCACATGTGGGTTCTGCTTCCATGGATTCAACTCACTACAGATGGAAAATATTTGGAAAAACATTTCATCTGTACTGAACACATATGGACTTTTTCATCATTCTTGCCTCACAATACAGTGTAACTGTTTCCATAGTTTTCACATTGTGTTCAGTATTATAAGTCATCTAGAGAAGATTCAAATTATACAGGAGGATGGAGTAGGTTATGTGAAAATATTATGTTACTTTACATAAGAGACTTTAGAACTCTCAGATTTTCATATCCTTATCTAGGGATATTTCATAATTAGGTAGTCCTAGAACCAATCCTTCATGGATACCAAGGGATGACTGAATATTTATATGTAAAAATTTAAAAACTTTGAAATATCTCTATAATTAACTTTAAAGGTGGAAAGACTATTGAACTAGAAGTCATAAGACCTAAAACTTAACCCTGGCATTGCCATCAAGAATGCAACTTTGACTTCTGTAGGCTTCTATTTTCATATGTAAAGGGAATGTTTTAGAATAGATCAAATGGTTGCTTAGGTCCTATCCACATCTAACCTCTTCTTGATCTGTGATCCTACAGCTCACGGACTGTGAGATGCTGTCGCATAACAGGTGGGCCCCAAATCAAGAATTCCATGGTCACATGTGGAGCACTTTGCCACTCCATCTGATGCCACTTTACCTCCTTTCCCTGACTCCACATCCCAGTAGGACATTCCCCCAGGCATAAGAATATCAAAGTACAGTCATGAAAACCACATTCTAGTTTACAACTTTGAGGAATTTCCTCATATAGTTCTATTATTTATGAAAGGCTTTCTCTTTTTTTCCCAGGCTGTAAGGTATAGAAAGAGACTTGTTTAGGTGAGCACAAGTGAAGAGGTTTCTATCAGAATGCTGGGATACATGGGCAAAGTGCAGGACATGAGCTCAGCATCTTGACAGGAAGTCAGATGTTCATGCAGGATCCCCCATAAAGTACCCACAGGGGTGGCAGCATCAGACCCTATGTCTGGCCCATAGTTCAGGTGTCATGCCAAACATTGTATTCAGAGCTGCATGATCCCGTTGCATGATGTGTAGCAATGTGCCAGATACGAGCTTCTGAAAAGGAGGCCTTAGTCTTCACTGGGGCTTAAGATCTCATGGAGATGCAGAATAATGTCAATTATTAATACAAATAGCCACAATATCTATCTATCTATCTATCTATCTATCTATCTATCTATCTATCTATCTGCTAAGAATCAAACCCAGGGCCTCACTCATGCTAAGTACATACTCTATCCAGCTCTAGCCATCCTTTTCTGAGTAGCTGTCTTTCTCACTTTGCAAACAATATTGATAGACTACCATCCTTGCAGGAATGCAGAATACACATTTCTCTCCCTATTTACCAAATGAAGAAACAGAAGCTTGGAGAAGGAACATGACTTGCTTTGTTGCATCTGATGTCTGTCTTAAATATTTTCTCAGTTCCTTCTAACACATTCTATTCACATATCTTATTATTTTTTGAGTTAGTAGTCAGTGAAATGCTGTCTTGTTCTAAACCATGATGCAATGAAGTGAGTTTTTATTATGAACTGAATTGTACTCATTCATTCATATACTGAATTTCTAACCCACAGTGTCACAGTTTTCTGACTTAATGCCTTAAAAGCAGTAACCAAGTAAAAATTAGATTATTAGTGTGAGTAGGACCTGATCCACATGATTGGTGTCCTAATAAGAAGAGGCGATTAGGACACAGACAGACCCAGGAGGAAAACCACTAGGGCACACTGAGAAGATGGCAATCTATAAGCCAAAGAGAACTCAGGAGAAACCAACCATGCTGACACCTTGATCTTGGGCTTCCAACCTCCAGAACTGTGAGCAAATAAATTTATGTTGGTTAAGTCACCCATTGTGTGGAATTTATTGTGGGAAACAAGAAGAGATTGAGTCAAAGATTACTGCATTCCCTTCCAACTTCTAACATTCTATCCATGGAGGATGTTTGACTATCTTATCCATTCAGATCTCTGAACTAAACAGAACTTCCAATGCCAGCATTTTGTTTAAAATCTAGCCTTTCAAGTATCCCTCCAGACTCCAGGCAAAATGTCTAGCACATAATTTGGGAAGAGTGGCCCAGACTGTAGACTAGGACTTCCAAAAGTGGCGCTTTTGTTATAGGAACAAGTATGGTCTCTAAAGGTTTCCTTGAGTCCAGGTCCAAAGTCCTGAGACCCAAGTGTCCTGAGGAAACCCTACAGGGCTGAAATTGTGGCCATGGTGCTTTGTAACAACTTGATGGGTATATGAAGCTGCCTCATGAGAAACTACTGTCAAGCATAACAAACATAGAGGCGAACCATGTTCTGCCTCTAAAATTTCATATGATAGACCCAGATATTTGTTTGTTATACTTTTGATATTCTGAATGCTTGAGATAAATAGTCATCTCTCAGTTTTTATGAAGGATTGATTCCAAGATATCTCTGTCTTTCCTTGCAGATATCAAAATCCAAGGATGTTCAAGTCCCTCATATATAAAATGGTGTAGTATTTGCACAGAATCTATGCACATTCTCCAATATAATTCAGTTCATTACTAGAGAACTTATAATGCCCGCTACAATGTAAATGTTATCTGAACAGTTGTTATGTGGTATTATTTAGGGATTAATGACAAGAAAAAAATGACTGTGCCTGTTCAGTACAGATGCAAATTCAAAAAAAATATTTTCTATCCATTGTTGTTTGGTGAGCCTAGAGGCCTTTCAGTCTAGCTCATCAGCACCCTCATCCATGCCCAGAATTTTTCCCCACCTCCCAGGGGAAAAGCTTGGGAATTATTGCTGTTCAGAGCCAACCTGAGCATAGAGTAGCTTTGGTTTATGGCTTGAAGACAGAGCCCACCATGTCCTTCATCCTCCACTGAGTAGTCGTTCATCCCTTAGATGAGGCAAGGGGACTCCACATCCTCCTCAGTTAAGGTGCACCCCAACATGGAACTTTTCCAGGGAGTTTAGATGTGCTTGGGATTGAATTATTGTTGTCAGTTTAGCTCAGAAGGAATAAGAAGAAAGATAAAATCTTGAGGTCTATATTTGAAGGAGGTGGAGGGCTGTGGGATTTTTTTATATGTGAGCAGAGTGAGGAAGTTAATAAGACTTGGATGCAGGTAGACCAGCCATCATCTGCCCCCAGCATCAACACCAGTCTCTAGGAACCTGTGTGAAGTGTCCTAGAAAAGGAGAACTGGAGGCATGCCCTGCACCCTCCACTATGCTTCTGTAGGGAGACCATGTGAAGAATACAGTTGTCCCTTTGTATCTGTGGGTGACTGGATCCTGGACCTCCTGTAGATACCAAAATCTGCAGATGCTCAAGTCCATTATATAAAATGGTGTAGTATTCACATAATATTCACATATAACCTAAACACATCCTCCTGTATAAATCATCTCTCAATGACTTATAATACCTAACATGATGTAAATGTTATGTAGCTTGTGGTGAATTATATTGTTTAGGTAATGATAACAAAAACAAAGTCTGTGTATATTCAGTACAGACACACTAAGTTTTAGGAAAATTTAGACTGGTGGCCGGTTGTTTATGGTACAGAGCCTGTAGCTATGGAGGACTGCAGATAACAGTTTATGCTGATCAAGTCCTTCCATTTCCCTCCAGCCTCACCTCCCAGACCCCATGCATTGAGTCCCTACAGGCAGCTGCCAACACCATCAAGTAGCTAGGACTGGCCCCTCCCCAAGCAAATTCAAAAAAAGTATTTTCCATCCATTGTTCTGCAGGTATTGTTCTGTTTCTGCAGGTATCTCTGAAAGTTCTTCAAGAAACCTAGCTGATAAAGGAAACTTTCCCATGATTTTCAACAATTCAAAATTCAGTTCACCATTAGTGTTGACGACATATCTGATAGAAGCAAAAATTCCTTTACAGATGGTATTGCAATATTTATATCGCAGTGGATGATATTTTCATACTCAGATGAAATAGATAATTTGCCACAGTGTTTCAGGTTGTCCCTTAGCCTTACCCCCACTGAGACATCATCCAGAGACTGCTGTATGGATGACACACAACGGAGTATAGACTGGAACCTGTTGTATGGACCATGCCCAGCAGAGTGTAAAGAGAATTAAAGGTTTGATCACAATATGACCCACAATATGACTATAAAGCTCTAATAAAAAATTTAAAAAGAGAATTAGTGGTTCAAAATCTGCTTTCAATGTTTTAATACTAGATGTTGAAATTCAAGTCTGAAACAATAGTCTGAGACGAAAACATTTTGAATTTTTTAAGTCAGGACCTAAGAAATAATATGCATTCATTTTGAGTCTGCTTTTCTTTCCCTTAAAAGTGGATGAAATTTTCTTGGACTGAGGAAAAGATGAAAAAAATGTCAAAGGAGAAAGGAAAGAATAGAGAGCCAAGGGAGAAAGAGAGGAATGTAGAGCTCTCCATACCATGCTGCAAACCTAGTAGGAAGGACAAGTGGAAATGGCAGGAAAGACCAGGCAGAACCACAAGCAGAGGGGACTTACTCTAAGTACCTTCTCCACATGTCCCTGGCTATCCAGTCACTTGGGCTAATAGAAACAAGTAGTATTACTGAGTTCCTTCCCACTCCAGTCACCAGGAAGCACTGAAATAATTCCCCATTGTCAGGACAAGGGCACTTGAGTGCCCTGAAGCTTCCTGTAGCACAGGTTCCAGTTAGTGAACTCCTTCCTGATTTATAAGAACAGCCCAAAGTATCTGGGAGGTTGTTGGACTGGAAGAGCCCTGCCATTAGGAGTGAGAAGTGATTGGTAGCATCCTGCACATTGACGGCCACCCAGGATGTTATATCCTCAGGGATGATAGGCAGAAGGTGATGGGGAATGAAAGCCTGTCTCCTCCCATTCCCAAGGCCATGGCACCAAGGAACCATCTGGAATGGCCGCAACTGGGATGAAGATGGAAGGAGGCAGTTAGTAGAGGGAAACCTCAATTTCTTTTCTGCCATAAGTGGAAGGGAGCTTAAAAATCATTGGTGTTGTATAAACATGAAGGAATATTTCTTATAAACTTTGAGATTCATGCCCTACTACTTTCTAAAAATTATTCTTAAGAGTGAATTTTAAGTACATAAAAGCAGTGGTATTATTGGGAGTAAACTTTATTGCCAGTGCTTTAAAGTGTCAATAGATATAATTCCACCTGTAGTTAGAAAATTATAAAAATCATTGAGTGGATATTTTACTGCTATGGAAATTGTAAAAAAGGCACATAAAATTGCCATAGTTTTAAAAAATTTCTATGTCAAAAGCATAAATGAAAATTAAAAATCCATTAGACTTTCAAATCACAATAATAATGTTGACAGTGATTTTCATCTGCTCTACCTACAAAATCCCAAGTAAGAAATAATTCCAACTGTAGGAAGAAGGTGATGACAATTCACTCCACTTAGAGTGGAGCCTGGAATGAATGGGGAGGGTAAAGAGAAAGTTCCACACTCCCTAGCAGAAGGAATGCTGGGATGTTACCCTTTGTACAGGGACATCAGCAGAGACAAAGCAATTCTTCAGATGAGAACTAGGTTAGATCAAAGCTACCCCCCCTAAGTAAAAAGGAATCCCTTCTGAGAAGCCCACATATCTCTAGTGAATAATGAAAATGCAGTATGTACATGATTTGAATGACAAAGATGTACCAGGAGTATTTCACATGTCTTATTCACATAACTCCTGCAATTCTCTTTCTGGAGGAGTCCTTGGACTCCATCAAGTGACAGAGTAAAAGGCTTCTGGTCAGGGCCTGCTTTTGGGTTGTAAATGGTCACCTTCTTGATGTGTCCTTGCATGTCAGAGAGAGAATAAGAGCAATCTTTTTGATGTCTTGTCTTATAAGGACACTTAATCCTCTCATGGGTACTCTACTCTCATGACTTTATTTATGCCTGATTACAGCCCAATTGTCTCACCTTCTAATACAATCACATTAGGGATGAGAGTTTCAATATGTAAATTCAGATGGGGAGGGAGAGGGCAAACATTTAGTCCACAACAGCTGCAAATATAGGAAAGGGTTCGGTTGCTCAGCAGCACAAAGCAAACAGTAAAGACTGCAAATCTCCCTTATCACAGCTGGGGCAGGTTATTTGACTCTAGAGGCCAAAATCTCATCTGGCTCCTGCTTCTTCTTGGGAGGGTTAGGAGCATTAGGAACATTGGGAATGTTGAGAGTGTTGGGAATATTAGGAGTGTCAGGAGTATGGGAATGCTGGGAACATCTGAGTTATGGGGGAGTTGGGATGGTGGGAGAGTTGGGAATGCTGGGAGTACCCCAAGTGTTGGAAACATTGGGAATGCTGGGAATGTTGGAGGGTTAGGAATCTTTGGATTATTTGGAGTGTTAGGGATATTGGGAATGTTGAGAGTATTAGGAATACCGGAAGTGCTGAGGGTATCAAGAACATGGACTAATTCTCAGAGAGGGTTTACATTTCCCATCAGAGGCAGCACTTCTGCCACCAGGAAATACTTCCAAAGCCAAAGAGGCACCAGTTATAGGCTTCAATCTATTCCTGGCTCCTGTATCTTCTATTTGACTGAAACTGCAGTTACAAGCAGGCACTTCCGATTTCCTGACATATCATGTGCATACACACTTGTGTGCTTTGGTATGCATTGGTCCTCTTGTGTTTGTGTTCTCAGCACTCACTCTGTAGCCCCAGCTCCAATCTTTTCCCCTTCCACAGTTCAGTAGGCACTAAGAGTATCATCAAGTCTAACAACTTACTTTTCTCTTCCTCTTTAAAATTTTATGATGATTATAATTCCTTTTCAATGGCACTCTAATTTCCTTAAGAGTTGGGCATTGGTTTTATGCTTCATCCCACAGCAAATGCTGCTGCTCCCCACCTGTGCCAAAGCTGCTTGTTGCACACATCTGAGGCTGTTTGCCTGAGCACTGCTGTTCTGGTGTTGGAACTGCCTTTGTACCCACACTCAGGACAGGCCAGCAATGGCAGAATGTGAGGACTATGAAGCAGCCCTCAACCAGAAAAGTTGAAGGGGAATCAGTAGGTGAGAACCCAGCTTCCTCACCCTCTGAGCGTGTTCCTAATCTCATCTTAGAGTTGGCCATGGGAGGATCCAACTCAAACACTTCCCCAGAGTCTAGCTCAATTCTTGACTTCAATTAGGCCCTTGATAAATGTTTAATGAATAAAATCAGTTCTGAAATTTATCAGAAATTCATTTATTTATTCATGTATGCAATGAATATTTCTGGAAGCCCTATCAGACTTTAGACACTCTTGCTAAATGCAACATGATATATGTGAATCATCATTTTAAAGAATCTAAAACCTAACATAGTTGATAACACATGCAAATACATAATCTTATCACCATTATTTGTTCTGTTGTAACAGGTGACCACCAAAATTGAGAAGCATAAAACAACAGACATTTATTATCTCCGTTTTTCTGAGGCAGGATCTGGATGAGGCTTAGCTGGGAATCTTTAGCTCAGTGGCTCCTGTGGGGCTGCAGTGGGGCTATCAACTATTACTGGTTCATATGGAAGCTGGATATATCTGAGGGTCCATATCCAAGGCAGCCACTGTTAGAAGGAATTTGTCTTATTTTGTTTTGTGCTGCTATAATAGAATTCCTGTGACTGCACAGTGAACTTATTATTTCATAGTTCTGGAGTCTGGGTAGTTCAATATCAAGGCACTGTCATCTGGTATGGGCTTTTTACCATGTCCTCATGTAGCAGAAGGCTGAAGGGCAAGAGAAAAGAAGGACAAGTCCTTACACAGTATAAGAGCAGAAGAATGAGAAGTCACTCTAAAGAACATTTTCAATAGCAGCACTAATCCTCTCATTAGGTTCCACCTCCCAACACTGTTGCATTAGGAATTAAATTTCCAAATATGAATTTGAAGGGGCCAAACACATTCAAACCATAGAAGATGCTTAGTTTCTCTATGGACCTCTCCATAGTCTGCAAACATTTGCCAATACGGATTTCAAGTAGCTGGAAAAGAAATGTGTTCTTGCAGCTCTCAGCTTTATTCAGTCACTCTCTTGTTATACTGAATTCAACGAGTACCATAAGCAGCATTTCACATCTTTCCCAAGATGATCACTAACTGGGAGGATAAAATTCCTCCATTGATGAAGAGCACATTAGAGGTATGAACTCCACCTAAGCCTTCATTTTCTGGGGAAGTTGCAAATGTCCTGGAGACCCTGGAAGGAGCCTCCTGATGCCTTGTTCTTGCTGTGGCAGCTCTGAACCCGGAACTTGGCTGATCACCTGAGCAGTGAACAAGTGGGAGTGGATGATAGCCTTGTTACTGGTTCAGCCACCTGCCAGTTCTGTGACTTTGAGGTTATTTAGCCTCTCAAAGCCTCAGTTTCCTTACATGCAATCTGCCTCCGTGACAATAGATCTTTCAAACAGACATCCCTGAATAAGGTACTGAATTATCAAGTACAGAGGCTCCTTGATTTATGAGGGATTATATCCAAATTATTCATCACAAGTTGAAAATACCTCAAGTCAAAAATGCATATAAGATACCTCACCTACAAAACAACATAGCTTAGCCCTGTGGAATGTGAGTTGTCTTCCTTCATGATCTTGTGGCTGACTGGGAGCTCCTTACTCCTGCCCAGTAGTACCACAAGAGAGAATTGGACCGTACTACTAGCCAAGGAAAAGATCAGAATCCAAAATTCAAAATATGGTTTCTAGCTCAATTCATAATAGCTAAACTGTGGAAGCAACCTAGATGCCCTTCAGTAGATGAATGGATAAAGAAACTGTGGTATATACACACAATGGAATATACTCAGCAATAAAAGAGAATAAAATTATGGCATTTGCAGGTAAATGGATGGAATTGGAGAATATCATGCTTAGTGAAGTAAGCCAATCCTGAAAAACCAAATGCCGAATGTTCTCTCTGATAAGTGGATGCTGATCCATAATGGGGGAGAGGACACGGGAAGAATGGAGGAACTTTGGTCAAAGGGAAGGGAGGGGGGAGGGGTATGGGGGACAGCAAAAATGGTGGAATGAGATGGACATCATAGCCATAGCTTCATGTATGACTGTATATATGATGTGATTCTACATCACATACAAAGAGAGAAATGAAAAGTTGTGCTCCATCTGTGTACAATGAATCAAAATGCATTCTGCTATCATGTATACCTAGGTAGAATAAATAAATTAAATAAAAAACAAAATATTATTTCTATTAAATGAATATCACTATCTCATCATCATATAGCTGAAAATTAGAAAGTTGAATCATCATGAGTTAGAGTCTATATCTCTTGATATATAGACATGAAAATATAAGTTATGGTTATTCTTGGTGAAGACCTTGTAATTGGGGAGGTAAAATTCATTTGCAGAAATTAGAGATAGAAAAATGCAAAGTGATGATCAGGCAGTGCTAAGCCTCACTCTGGTGTGATTTGGACCATATGGACCTCATCACAGTGGCGTTGGAGACTGAGCTGAAGGTTGGGCTGGAAACTCATTTTTGTTCTATCTTCAGATAGAGCGTTAGGGGGAGGGGCAGCATTTCACAGATGACAGGGGTGTCCCAGGATATTGGAGGACCTCCTTACAGTTCCATCCTGCCTCATGTTGTTTCTCTTTTGGTATGTGTTGAATGGGTCATGATTCAGCTGGGTAAATATTTATTTTTGTCCAATGTACTTGCCAAGATATTTTTCTTGACATTGAAGGGCACACAAAGGTCCCTTAGTGTGCTGTCTGGTAGAGGAAATGGCAGAGGAAGTACACACAACAGTGTGCAGGCTCTCATCTGCAGGAGTGATTAAGTGAAGGAAAATGCCCCTTGGGATTAGAAGATGGATCATGGATGAGGCATGTATCCCATGTTTTGGCAGTGGTGAAGGGGTGTTTCAGGCACAGAGGAAGAAAGGATAGGTAGAGAGAAGAGTTCACTGGTCTACTGTATCTGCATTCTCAAGGAGAGAAGCTGTAGTAATCACCCTCAAGGAGGCTCCCTTGGTGCTCAAGAGTGTCATCTTTAAAGCTACAAAAAATATCAAAATCAGTGGAATTCTAGGAATCAGATGTCCAGTCTCTTTTGGGTGGGGACTGGTGATGGATGAACATCAAGGCTTATCTGAATTGAGTGGTGGCAGAGCTAAGGAATATTTAGGGAATAGGGAAGGGAAGGCAACAGAAAGGAGATCAGAGAGCTAGCAGTCCAAGAGCAGGAACTGAGGGTCACAGTGATATGCTCCTGGGAATAGACCTCTTGCATTGGCTTTCTGGTATGTGGATGGCAGGCATGGAGGACCAATGGAGATCCTGGCTAGGGATAGGCTGGGTGTGTCTAAAGAGAAAAATTAGGGAAGGCAACCCTTGAGACCAAAAGGGTTTTAAGGGTTGGGGCAGCTTTAGTGGGACAAGAGGGGTATGATGTTGTGCTCCAACATCACCATGTGGGTAAGACACTGAGAGTTAGAATGTGACTGACTTGGTCCATTTTCTGATGGCTATAACTAAATACAGATACTGGCTATGTCTTTCTTCCTCTTCTTTTAAAGCACTAAGGTCATCATAAAGGCCTCACTCTCAAGACATATCTAATCCTAATTACTTCTCAAATGCCCATTACCTAATGCCTAATTAACTCCAACTATCATTAACATATGAATTTGAGGATTAAATTTCTATCACAGAAACTTTAGGGAAGCACTTTCAAAACCTTAGCAGGGACTTTGGCCAGAATGATGATGGAGGAGGGTAGGCATGAGCAGCATGGCTGCTGCTGACCTCTGTACTAGGGAGCTGCAGCTATGCTGTTTCCTTCTTACAGTTCTCTCCTTTCTCTGAGCAGCTGCAGCTCTCTGCTCAGGAGACAGGAAAATGCAGGCAGCACTCTGACCCTGTAGCAGTCTCAAAGCAGGTGCTTATTTCCACCCAGGGCCCCTTTCCTCTGGGCCTTGTGCTGTTGGGAGGCCAGGGCTGTGTGCAAGCAACATCATTTAGCTCAAGCTGATCAAACACAGTCTGGTTTAATTCCTGCTAATACGTGAATTTCTAATGTCCTCTGACAGGGGTTCCCACCACACTCATCCTTTCTCCATGAGTATCATTTCCTGGACAACTACGAGGCGATGAGCCTGAACTTCTAGTCTTCCAACACCAAAACCCTGATGTTGTATAACATTCCTGTTTGCCCATGAGTTGAGGTCTTGAACCTGGACTGCAGCACCAATGATAGTGCATTAGTTCAAAGCCCCATACTGGAAGCTTCCCAGAGGGAGTGTAGGCTGATGGAGGCAGGGATTTCACCCAACATCCACATCTATCTTTTCCTTGTTATTTCTTCCTATCTTAAGACATATATTTTATTTCAAGTTTTCTTCCATTAGAATTCTTTTTCAGATATTTTACTCTGATAGGGTGCAAGATGCTTTTCATCACTAAGAAATTTATTTTTTCTTCCCATAAAGCTGGGAATCATGATTCTCAGTGATTTTTTCCCTCAATAATCTTTGAATAGTTTTTTCACAATCTTTTTACACATGATGGTGCAGATAAGACATCAGGATACTGTCCATTTCTCTTTTCCACTTGAGGAAGCTGTTCTTTCTTCTTTGCAACAGAGTTGGTTTTCTTTCCATTCTTGAGATTCAGGAGTTCTACCAGAATGCATCTGGGAATTGTTTTGTTTTATTTTCATTTATCCTATCTGGTTGTCAGTGAAACCTTTTGATTTGAAGAATCAAGTCTTTCACTTTCAAAAAGTTCGTCTTTAAAATTCTCTCCTTTTTTTTCCTCCTGGGAAACATTTAATTTCATGCCAGGTCTCTTGCATCTCTGCTGTAAAGTCTCTTATTTTTTCACTTGTGATTTAGGCATTTTGTCTTTCTGTAAGTTTATTTTTAACTTGCCAATAAGAATTGTACTTATTTATAAGCTACAATGTGATGTTAATATATATATACACACACACACATACACATTGTGTGATGATTAAATCAAGGTATTATCATATCTACCACCTCAAGCATTTATTATTTCTTCTGTTCATTTGTTCTCTCAACAGAAGCCATCTTTCTGTTTCCTTGGCTTGACTTTTCAATTCAAGGTTCTGAGTTTCCTTCAGTGGGGTGTTACATTTCTTTGCCTAACATGGTATAGCTTTCCTTACTATCTCTAGTAGAGAGACTGAGCACTTCTCAGAGGCAGAATGAAGCAGCATTGCCAGAATCAGTCAGCTCAGAAGACCAGGGAGCCCAGAAAGATTGGTATGGGGTTCCCCAGCCCTCTGAATGTCAGTTGGGAGGACGTATTCTCCTAGAATCCACGAAATGAAGAAACGCTGGGGGACCGTGGCTTCTCTGTAGTCGCTGTGGAAGCTAGAACTTATGAAGAACTTTTGAAGTATGCTTCAGCACTGGGGTTGTAGCTCAGCGGTAAAGCGCTTGCCTAGCACGTGTGAGGCACTGGGTTCAATCTTTAGCACCACATAAAAAAATAAGTAAATAAAAGTATTGTGTCCATCTGCAACTAAAAATATTTTTAAAAAATGATATGCTTCAGAAAAATTAAATCCTTTTCTGAAAGATATACTACTAAATCTTACTAATTAGCCATTTAAAAAAAATTGAGGGGGGGGTACTGGGAATTGAACTCAGGGGCACTCTATCACTGAGTCACATCCTCAACCATATTTTGTATTTTATTTAGAAACAGGGTCTCACTGAGTTACTTAGTGCCTCACTTTTGCTGAGCCTAGCTTTGAACTTGGAATCTTCCTGTCTCAGCCTCCCAAGCCACTGGGATTACAGGCATGTCCCACCATGCACAGCTAGACATTATTAGCACTCACAATTTTTTTGTTTTTCTTTACTTGTTTAAAACTATCTACAGTTTTTGTTCTAGAAGAAAACAATACTGCAAACTATTAGCATGGAACTTTCAAAATAGTTTTCTTTTATTTTTAAATGGATACCAGGTATAACTAAGAGATTCAGCTATGTAAGTTTTGGCAGAGAGGTGGCAAGAAATGTCAGGAGCCTGGTGCAGTAGCGCACACCTGTAATCCCAGCACTTTGGGAGGCTGAGACAGGAGAATTGTGAGTTCAAAGCCAGCCTCAGCAATGGCGAGATGATATAAGCAACTCAGTGAGACCCTGTCCCTAAATAAAACACAAAATAGGGCTGGGCATGTGGCTCAGTGGTTGAGTACCCTGAGTTCAATCTCCAGTACCAAAAATATATATATATGTCATGTATTTGCAACATTTTAGATGAAAATGATCACTCCTGATTGAAAGTGAAAATTGGATTGTATTGATTATTTTGAGCCAATGTAGCCAGAATACTTAAAGTCATGTCAAATACTGCAGCATTAAGCTGGGTGTAGTGGTGATCACTCTCAATCCCAGCAGCTTGGGAGTCTGAGACAGGAGGATTGGGAAGTCAAAGCCAGCCTCAGCAAATTAATGAGGCCCTGAGCAACTCAGTGAGACCCTGTCTCTAAATAAAACATAAAATGGGCTGAGGATGTGGTTCAGTGGTTAAGGGACCCTGGGCTCAGTGCCTGCTTCAAAACAAACAAAAAACAATGCAGCATTAGCTACTTCCCTTGCCTTGGTGGCTGATCCAGGGATTGGTACATTGCCAAAGTCAGGCAGTAAGAATCATTCCTAGATTCCTTACAGCCATCAGGAAAGTCAGTCCTTCTCCCACTGAGAACCAGAATTATCAGGAGGGGACAACGTCCACTTTTAGGTTCCTCTGGCCATCTCCTCTGCCTCAGATCACCATGGACTTGTGGTTGGTTTTCCAAAACATAAGGCCAACATAAAGGAGACAAGATGGCAAGAACAAGATGGAATCCTGACAACATCATTGTTAGATAGTAGCTAGCAATGAGCAGTGGAATGCAGGCAAGGTCACACGTGTTCTTTAAATTACTTTAGGATCTTTTTAAAAACAATTTCAAAGTAGACAAGAAAGCAAAGGGTGGTAAGTTAATTTGTAGAAAATAAACAGAAGCAAAGGAGCTAATGGGGAAATACGTCAAAAGAAAAGGATTAATGGGAATAACTGTCGACAGGGTCCATTGATGTTGATGGGAAGCTAGGAATTATGGCTATAGGTATCTCCATTTGTGTGGGAAAGAAGATTCCTTTAGTAGTTCAGTTGCACTAAGGTAACTTCTGACCAACTATTGACCCCAGTGCCCACATTTACGTGCGATTGACTTGTAGATGAAGCCCCCCTAAATGGCATGGCTACCATGACAGTTCCAGAGTTGAACCCCTGATTGGCAAAGAGTACAGAAGGTGGTCTCCAGTTCTCCTAGTAAACATCAAACAGTAATAAATTTGGAGACAGCGTTGTCTCCTTTGTCTTTCTCTGCTGGAGGTGGCCCTTGAGATTGCTCTGTGCTTAAGCCTCACTTTGCTTTTGCTTTGCTTTCACATATAATAAAATTCTCTGTCTGACTTTAAATTTTCTTTCAGAGAAACACAAGAATCGAGGTTTGGAGTTTTAGCTCCCAGCTTTCCTGTGACAATTGGACCTGTCTTGACTCTCGGACCTCTCAGAGAGGTCCTTTCTAATATCCTTTCTTGACTCAAGTTCGTTCACTCTCAACTTTTTCTTTAATTTATTTTTAAAACAGAAGAATGCATTTCAAGTTATAGTACATATATAGAGATCAATTTTCCATCTCTCTGGTTGCCAACAAGATAAAGTCACACCATTCATGTCTTTATACATGTACCATTTTTGCTACTCCCATTTCTCCTTCCCTCCCCCACCTTCCCCAGCCCCATCCAAAGTTCCTCCATTTCTCCCATGTTCCCCACCCCCACCCGCCTTATGTATCAGCATCCACTAATCAGAGAAAACATTTGGTCTTTGGTTTTTGGGATTCGCTTACTTCACTTAGCATGATGTTCTCCAACTCCATCCATTTACCTGCAAATGCCATAATTTTATTCTCCTTTATTGCTGAGTAATATTCCATTGTGTATATATACCACAATTTCTTTATCCATTCATCTATTGAAGGACATCTAGGTTGCTTCCACAGTTTAGCAATTGTGAGTTGTGCTGCATCACTGTAGTATGCTGTTGTTAAGTCTTTAGGGTATAGGCCTAGGAATGGTGGGTCCATTCCAAGTTTTTAAAGGAATCTCCACACTGTTTTCCAGATAGGATGCACCAATTTGCAGCCCTACCAGCAATGTTTGAGTGTGCCTTTTTCACCACATCCTCGCCAGCATTTATTGTTACTTGTATTTTGGATACTGCCATTCTGACTGGGGTGAGATGAAATCTTACAGTAGTTTTGATTTGCATTTCTCTAATTGCTAGAGATGTTGGACATTTCTTCATATATTTGTTTATTGATTGTATATCTTCTTCTGAGAGGTTTCTATTCATCTCCTTAGCCCATTTATTTATTGGGTTGTTTGTGTGGTTTTTTTTTTTTGTTGTTGTTGTTTTGGTGTTAAGTTTTTTGAGTTCTTTATATGTCCTGGAGATCAGTGCTCTATCTGATGTGCATGTGGCAAAAATTTGCTCCCAGAATGTAGGCTCTCTGTTCACCTAATTGTTTCTTTTGCTGATAAGAAGCTTTTTAGCTTGAATCCATCCCATTTATTGATTCTTTAATCCAGACTATTATAATGCAAGCTCATTTGCACACACACATCCACACTATTAACACATCCTGCTACAGTAGCCCCTCTTATCTATGGTTTCATTTTCTATGGTTTTTGGTTTTCTGAGGTTAACCATGGCCCCAAAATATTAAATAAAATACTCCAGAAATAAAAACAATTTTTAGGCTGGGTGCAGTGACGCACGCCTGTAATCCCAGCACTTAGGGAGGCTCAGACAGGAGAATCGCGAGTTCAAAGCCAGCCTCAGCAACAGCAAGGCGCTTAGCAACTCATGAGACCCTGTCTCTACATAAAACACAAAATAGGGCTGGGGATGTGGCTCAGTGGTCAAGTACCCCTGAGTTCAATACTTGGTTCCAAAAAAACCCAAAAAACCAAAAACAAAAAAAACAATTTTTAAGTTTTAAATAACTTTCATTACAGCATATTCTTGGAAATCTCATACTGTGTCTAATTTATAAATTAAGCTTTATCTTTATAATTTTATACATATAGGAAAAAACAAAACATGTAAGATTTAGTACTATTTGTGGTTTTAGGCACCCAAGGGGGAACTACTGTAATTCATTATATACATATTATTCAAATTTGTAGAATGATTATAGAGCAGTGCTAGATGAATAAGGTGCAAAATATTGTAAGATCTACTGTTTGCTTTAAAATAAGTTATTTCCTTGTTAATGAAACAAGATATAATGCAGGTTACACGATAAAAGATTCAAGTATCAGATCAATATGGAAGAGATGATTGGTGCCAGAATGTAAACCTTCAAGACTTTTCCTTTTGGGTTTAAGGTAAAGATAGTGATTAGTTTCATTGAATAAAATCAAAGGTTATTTTTCATTTAAAGTACTTAACAGAGTCATAAAATATCCAGTATTAGGACTCAAATGCTCTTTTTATCTATTCCCCAAGAAATTTGGGGAAATTCCCCAAGGAAGGTCCAAAGTAAATTGTTAGCAGATCTGGAACTCATTTGCTTTCCTATTTCTGACAGAATCTTATATCACTGTTTTGCATTAAGCTGGTATATTGCTGGTGTGGATTTAATCTAATTTCATTTAAATGATGAAAACACTGCTAAAATCAACATCAGGGTAACACCATCATTATGATCATTAACATCAAATAATTGCTAAGTACCATAGTATCCAAACTGAGTCTAATTTCTACCTCATTAAGGTACAGGACATTAAATAGATTTTGGTCACTGTGTTTGTTTGCAAGGGAGGCCATAACCACAGATTAGATGACTTAGGTAACAGAAGCTTAGTGTCTCACAACTCAAGAGATGGAAAGTCTGAGATAAAGGTGCCCACAGGGGAGATTTCTTTTGCAACTTCTTTTGCCTGCAGATGGCTGTCTTTCCCGTGTCTTCTGAGTGCGCTTGCGTCCTAATCTCTTCTTTTTATTAGGGCACCAGTTGTGTTGGCTTAGAGCTCAGCCTAATGACTTCATTTTAACTTAATTCCCTCTTTAAAGGCCATATCTCCAAACACAGTGACATTCTGAGGTAGTAGGTCTTAGGATATTAATATATGAGTGGAAGAAGGGACATAATTTAGCCCATAGCAGTCATTTAAAAATTTCAAAATAACATAGAAAAGAATATAGCAATCACCAGAAAAAAATTGACTCTAAATTGAAGGGAAAAACATGAATGACATCACCTTGGGCCCATGTATTGTGCTTCATATGCTAAAGACTATCTATCTCCATCACTTGGTTTTGTTATCATCAAAGAAATAGTAATGTATGTAAATATAAATACAAAAATATGCATATTGTGCTAATATATTATGTATTAACATATTAATTATGTATAATTTATAGACATTAATCATTTATTTGGATCTTTAAACACTCTATGTCCCCAATTGTCACTGTTAACAATGAATGTACAGTCGATGCTGAGCAAGGCACTTACTTTTCTGAAACTTTCTGAATCCTCTTCTATGTTTATAAAATGAGAACATTATCTGCCCGTGAGGAAGAGCAGTGGTAGCCAGGTGTGGTGACGCATGCCTGTAATCCCAGTGGCTTGGGAGGCAGAGGCAGGAGGACTGCGAGTTCAAAGCCAGTCTCAGCATCTTAGTGAGGCGCTACACAGCTTAGAGAGACCCTATTTCAAAAAAATTAAATTAAAAAAAGGAGGGCTAGGGATGTGGCTCAGTGGTTAAGTGTCCCTGGGTTCAATCCCTGGTACTAAAAAATTTTTTAAAAAAGAAGAAGAGGAGTAGTGACAGAGATGTATATGTCATGGGGCTGCAAACTATAAAATGCACATCACATAATAAAGATAGCGTTCCTATCCAGTGAGCACTGACATGAATGTTGTGACAATGCCAGGATTCCCTTGCTGCAGAGAAAACCAGGGCTTCATTCATTGCAAAGGAATCCCCATGGGTAAGACTAGCAGGTAAAATAATATTTCTATAAAGAAAAAGTACACCTTGATTTAAATTGGTGGAAAAATCTCATCTATCCCATAATTCATAAAACAATTATAAGTCATTTATATTTTGTTTGTATGTTCCTATGAAATATTGATGGCAATATTTATTGCACAATGATGGGAGTGACCCCAGGTAGTTGGTGGGGAGGGCAAATTAGAAGCTAGAAATTGGCAGGAAAAAAAATAGAGGGAGAGTGTATGTGCTCGCAGAAAATTTCAGCAAGAATTGGTGATTTTCTTGGCAGACCCCAGACAAGTGCTTACAAGCCTGGATATCTCCTTCCCTGAGGAAGTTTCAACAAAAGGTATTCCAAATCTATTTGCCAACAGTGACACCAAATATATTAACTTTTAACAGAGAATGGAGATGAAGAATATAAGATTTAAAGGGCTACTAAAACGGAAATTGCTAAAAAAATTGTATAACTGGCCCCCATTATTGAATTATTTAATTATAATATGAATGTATTGAAGCATACATAATAATGCCTCAATGCAATTGAGGTCTGCATTGGACATGCACTGAGGAAATCCATTTCTTGTGCTGCTTCTAGTCCTAAAATTGCAGTTTCCATGCTGGGACAATACCATTGAGCTTACAGTGTTTATACAGTTTACAGGAACCTCTGTTTCCCAGCAGTCACTTTGTGTCAGCTTAAAGAAAAAGCCAGGTAATACCTCAGGTCTAAATGGGAAGATACCTAAAGATCAGCAGCAAAGGCTCTATTTTGCAGAGCTAATGAATTCTGATCTGAAAGTGGAAGCCATTTGCTTTGCCCATGACTGGCTCATGCTATCCATAGGTTGGGGAACAAAATACCCACAGGTATTATTTTGTGCACACCAGGCATAGGGCTAGATTTCTGGTGGTAGCAACAAATGGGTGACTACACATCCAAAGAGCATTTTTATACACTTGGAATAAAATGTGTGAAGGACATGCAATGGGATGATGAGCAGCCCTGGGGGAGACCTGTTAGATTGACAGGTCACAGGTAAATAGACCTCAAGGGACAGTTTGATGTTAGGCAAGGAGGAAAAGGTAGCATCAGTGAGAGGATGGATGGACATGAAAACTGCTGAATAAACTTAGAAATAATAATATTGGGAATGAAGTGGGCTTGAGGTGCAGGGGAAGCAGGGATGCAATGTAAATGGTAGAAGATGCCAGGCCCAGTCCTATGGACTTCTTCCTGTTAAGGATAGGGAACAATTAAAGTAAGCTATTCAGATCATGTTGGTAAACCAAAGGAAAACTGCGGCAGACACTACCTTCAGCTGCTACTTTCATTGGTTTATTTATTTGAATGTAATTAGTATTACAATGTTACTACTTTGTGTTTAAATAAAAAACAATAACTAATTTAAATAAATGCTGTTTAATATATGTAGAGAGCCCTTTGTGGGCTGTGAGTGTACCGCAGCACATCGTAGCCATTTGAATAGGAAAATCTGGTGCCTGGGAATGACTAGTGGACATTTCCTCTGGTTGACTGCCCTGACTCATTGTGAGCCCTATTCAAGCTCTGCCAAAGGTTCTGCAGAGCACTGGTGATGGGGTGACCCTGATGTAGCCACATAGCCCCTCTCAGATGGGTGTGACCTGCCAGGATGCCAATCAACTTGCTGACTGAAAGACATCCTGAAGCAAGACTCTACCCTTGAAATCTTATCCCTGCCTTTGATGTACCCTCCATCCCCCACCTCCCGCTTACATAAACCATGGGAGCCATTTTCTCTTGTCTAGCCCAGCTCCTGCATGGACTAGAACAATCAGGGGCTCCAAACCTTTTGAGACTATAATTCTGACTGTCTTTTGTTCTTTGCTAATTGTTCTAGGCTAATTGCTCAGGTGGCTTACACCCTCCTCAGCATGAAGAAGAACCCCGCAAAGGAGACGCTGGCCATCTCCCCATAAATATATGTTGTATATAAATGCATATTTGCATATAAACACATATGGAAATACATATCCATAAATTTTTTAAGTATTCAAAATATTTTAGTTTGCTGGGTGCAGTGGTGCACGCTTGTAGTCCCAGCAACTTGGGAGGCTGAGACAGGAGGATCGGGAGTTCAAAGCCATCCTAAGCAACTTAGTGAGGCTGTCTATAAGCAACTCAGTGAGACCCTGTATCTAAATTAAAATACAAACAAGGTCTGGGGATGTGGTTCAGTGGTTAAGTGTCCCTGAGTTCAATCCCTGGTACCAAAAAAACCCAATTTTTATTTTGCTCATAGATACTTTATAATGTAGTCATAAAACAAAAGACGAAAAAAATAGCATTCACCAGTTACATTCAAAACCTGTGCCAGATCCGCTCCTGTGGTCTCTTGGTGGAGTTGCTTGCAAAGTCCATGAACCACACTGCTTGGGAGGAGAGAAGGAAGATAAGACCTTCCCCCAGCACCACTACCTGTGGCCAAAAAAGAGGTTACCAAAATTTGGGAAATATTTTTGCTACATTGTCTTGCACATGAGAGAAGCATTAAACGTATTGCTTTTCTTTTTTTTTTTTTTTCTTTCTTTATTTATTTTTATGTGGTGCTGAGGATCGAACCCAGTGACTCACGCATGCAAGGCAAGCACTCTACCACTGAGCCACCACCCCAGCCCCACGTATTGCTTTTCTATCAGTTTCTTCTCTCAGAGATTTTTCCTGCAGTGTGGAGCCTGGGCACAACAAAGTTAGAGTCAGAACTTCTGGAGGCTGGATGTGGCGAGGGTCTCTAGAGGGACACACTGTGAAGACAGCCAACAGTAAAGCCACAAGGAGCTCTAACAGTATCACTTGTCTTTCAACTATTGAGAAAGGCTTAAGCCCTGTATCCCCAAAATACTAAAAATCCAAACCTGTATATATACTTACTTTCTCCCATTAGAGAACTTCAACAGTAGATTTATTTAGGGAAATCTTTCCCATATGAATGTATTCCTTCTGCTATATAGAAATAAATAACAAATGCAGCCTAATGAAACTGCATTAAGGAAACAAAACATCAGGGAAAAGGAAAACCCACGATGGAGAATAGGTTCGAACTCTGGGCTTCTCAGAGGCAAACAGGAGAGCCAGTCCCTTTCTTTAAGTGGTATGTGTCTGGCACCTGCTTTACCTCATCCTCTTAGTTTGATATGAAGGAATAAAAGGGTGATTTCATGCTAATAGGTTTGAACAGAAGTGCATTATCTAGATTGGCATTTTTTCTAAGGTAGGCTCTGGGTATTTCTCTTTGCAGTAAGTTCATTTATATTTTAAACATCTGCAAGACTACAGTGAAATGAACTCCCTCTTAATTATCACTATAGAGAATGAATAAATACATGCATTTATCTTGCACATAGTAATTGGCTGTGAAGCATTCTGTGATCCTTTCATTAGGGTGATGAGATCCAAAAATAGATGCCAAGTATGTTTCTTGGAAACAAATAGACCTACCTGAGGTGTAAAAATTCCAGTAAATGCAGCAGTTTGAAGAGATGTATGTGGGTGTCTGTGAGAGTGTTCATACTCATGTGAGTTTGGGAGGGTACTGCAGGAAGGAAAGAAGCATGAATTAGTTTATTCTTACACCTGCCTTACATCCTTCTTTGGAATAAAGACACAGTATAATTTGCCCTCTTTGATATAGTTCTTGAGAGGACCTCTCCATCCTTCCTTTTAATGTTCTGGTTTGGAATTGGGCTGAGTAGATCTAGTCTTTCTCTATTTCCATGACCTGCTCTAGGGACAGCACTGCTTGTCATATAATCAGTGCTGCATTACTATATCTCCCCTTTCTGTGCAGTCACAGGTCAGAATTTCATTAATTATCATTGTGTTTCTCAGCTCTGACTTAGGTCATAGCAAGAATTGCCAGTGTGATTGGCAGAACTTTGGTTCCTGTGGCCCCCACCCCACCCTACTTTGTTTCCTGTGGCAAGGAAGAAAAAAAAAGAAGAGGAAGTGGCTGAGACCTCACATCCCCCTTGAGGGCGCACCCCAAATGACGTAAAGACCTCTCGCTAGGCCTTATCTCATAAAGATTTCATTACATCCCAAAAGCACCAAGCTAGGGGCCAAGTCTTCAACACATGGGCATTCCAGATCCAAACTATAACAGTATCCTCTGTGGATAAGGGGAAACTACTCTGACGTGACAGTCAGGAAATTGACATAGGTATAATCCATAGATCTTACCTAGTTTTGTCAGTTTTAATATGTACTCATTTTGTAAGTTTAGGCCTTGTGTGTGTAGATTCATGGATTGACCTCTTCAATTAGAAGTTCCATCATTTTTCCCCTTTCTTTAAAAACAATACTCAGTTCCACCCTCTACCCATGCTGACCTTGCATTCCTAATCCTGACAAACACTAATTGGTTGGAGTGATTACAAATGGTATTGTGTTTTTAAATTTTGGTTTCTACATACTCATATTTACTATAGAGAAACATGATTGATATTATTGTGTTGATATTGTGTTCTGAAGCATTGTTGTGTTGAACTCACTCTCTAGTTCTAGGCATTCGTTTTTATATATTATTTAGTGTATCCTGTGAAAACAATCATGTCACCTGAGTTAACTGGCTTCTGTTGACCATGGTTTTCATATATTTTATGGTAGCAATAAGATCACTCCTTTGAGTAGAGATGGGGATCTGGGGCTCAGATTTTTCAGTTTTCTTGCTCATTCTCCAGCTTCCCAGGACTTAGGAAAATTCTGTTTTGCTGCCTCACCCCTAGCTGTCTATCCTGAAGGATCTCTGTCCCTTTGACTCCTTTTCTTTTTCTTCACTTTTTACCCTGCTCCCAGTCTTTCATGCCCCACTGCATACTTGAGATCAAATATCTGGGAAGAGAATTTGCAGGGCATGGAGATTAATCAACTTTGGGGGCTTTTCTGGATTTGAATCTATCGTGCTGGCCTACAGGATCTTTAAAGCCTAACTTGATTTCACTGCCAATTCTTGCCTGCTTTTGGAATGGTTTTTCATCTTTATTTTGTGCTCCAGAGATGAAAGCAGCTGCAGGTCTTTTATTAACTCAGAAGGGCTCATTCTGCCTTGGAATGTAGTGCATTTACACTTCTTTGCATTTTCTCTCTAATGGATGTCACAAATGATGGTTTTGGAATAAATTGGTTTTCCTCATTATCATATTGTGAGCATCAGCTTCTCACAACCTTTTATTTCCTAACAAGTGGCAGAACACCCACTATTATTTAACCAGCAGCAGCAGTCAGTGCCACCCATGGTAGTGGAGTGTGGAAGCTACTGGTTTGGTTTTCAATAAGTTTGGAGAAAAAATGTTATGTATCTCCCATGATTTTGTCACTAACCCTACTTATCTTCCAAAGTGGTGCTCCTTGGAAAAGATACTTATCTTCAACTCACACTATGCAATCATAAGTATTCCAATAGGGTGAGTAGTTATACTTTTCTCATTCAATATTATTAATATTAATAATATTCGAACTTTATTAGATACTAATATTAGAACTTTATTTAAGTGTTGTCTAAATTCTCATTTCTCCATCCAGGAATAAGATCACAATGTTAACTGGTATGTCTTACTTCCCAATTTGAGTCGTGTAGCATGTCTTCTAGGTTAGATGCTACGCTGAGCACTATAGTTATGTGGATTATTTTGGTATAAATCTTACTTTTCGACAACTGTATAAAGCAAGTACCATTATGAAGCCCATTTAAAGGTGCAGATACATTAAAAACTTGCCTATAGTTAGAAACTGAAGCCAGAAAGTGTAGCGTCTAACACAGTCTATATTTATTGTCACACACAGTCTTCATCTCTTTGCCATTAGGTCTTTGACTGCCTGATCATGCCAATTTAACATTATTTTGAGGAATATAGTCAGGTCAAATCAATCACAAAGAGAACACATCTGGTTTGTACTGTGTTTTATTTTATTCACTTTAATTTAGAAACTTGTTTTGATAACAATTGCTGTTGTCACTATGATAATTATAGTCAGCCCTCTGTATCTATGGGTTCTAAATCCACAGGTTCAACCAGGTGTGTATATAAAATATTTGAAAAATAGTTACATCTGTTCTGAACATGTGCAGACTATTTCTTGTCATCATTCCTTAAACAATACAGTTATAGCAAATATTTACTCAGCATTTATATTGTATTAGATAGTGTAAGTAATCTAGAGATGAGTTAATACAGCAGGATGTGCCTAGGTTATATGCAAATACTATGCCCTTTTATTTTTTTTATTTATTTATTTTTTTTTAAATATTTTTTTTTTTTTTAGTTGTAGATGGACACAATGTCTTTATTTTATTGCTTTGTATGTGGTGCTGAGGATCGAACCCAGGGCTTCACGCATGCGAGGCAAGCGCTCTACCGCTGAGCTACAATCCCAGCCCACTATGCCCTTTTATATAAGAGATCTAGCATCCGTGAATTTGGGGGTTTCTGGAACTAATCTCCTGTAGCTATCAGGGATGATTGTGTTATTCCTATTACTAAAAAATATCATTTTCCCATTATATCTCCCTTTCTACCTAGAGCTAAAACCACCTTGACACTGGTATATGGTAGATAAACTTTTTTTTTGAAAAATATTTGCTGCCATTCTTCAGGTTGAATTGTTTTCCCTACCTCACTGACATCAGGTGAGGTTGTGTAATTGCTTTGGCCAGGAAAAATATGGGTGTAAGTGACCCATGTTTCTTCCAAGCACAGGTGGCTTCACTTTCCCTTTTTCATGTGCCAGGAGCCTGGAAAAATACCAGTGTCTGGCTCCATCTCTCTGCATTCCAGAGCGAGAGGATGTGGGAGTACTGCTGTGGCTGATAGATACATAACAGTTGGAAGTAAAGCTTGGCTGTAAGCCTACAGGATTCGTGGGATGTTTGTTATTGTAGCATAGCTTATCCCAGCCTTACATATAGGTTTCCTTGCCAGGACATGTTTCTTTTTACAATTTTACTAAATTTATTACATCTAAATATATATCTAAATTGTATAACACATTCATTTTCAAAGAATGCACCAGAGACCTCCTGGAGGGGACACTTAGTGCTTTTTGGATGATAGTAAGACAAAACCAATTTTAATAATACTGCTAGGACATTATTATTATTTTAACCCTCATTTTTTCTTGAGGGTATTAAAGTTTTACAATGGATTATACTGACTTCACAATGGATTATACTGATACCCAATGGGATTTAATACTTATGTTCTTGTGTTCAGTTTTAATTTCTTATATCAATAAATATAGTCCAAATGAAATAGAACTTTTGGGGTCTTAAATAATTGTAAAAGAATTCTAAAACCAATGATTTGAGAAACACTGATATAGTGCATTATTTAGTATATTTATAATTTTCATGCAAGTCCTACCCTGAAACATGCTTTTTAAACTCAATATTTTCTTGCTAAAGTGTACACAAATTGATGTGTGTAGATAGAGTTCTTTCCTTTAGTTTTTGTACTACTTCAAAATAGTTTTAAAAATAGGGAAATATCCTTTTCTAAAATTTTCAGAGTACATGACTTTATAAAACATATATATTTGATCGTCTTTCCAATAACTTTTTATTTGCCCATGAATAGTATATAGTCCTCCTCCATATCTGTGGTTCTGCATCTGCATATTTGAGGGGTAAGGAATCCCGAAAATTTCCAAAAGCAAAACTTGAATTTGGTGCACAACAGGTACGATGCTAAATACATGCCAATGAAGTGCTATGTGGGCAAACCCTGATTTAGCTCCCCAGCATTTCATGGATCCTCAGTCTCTCAATAGCACTCATTGTTTAAATATTATTCCCCTGAGTCTCATTCATGTACTCTGTACTATGTTGTTAGACCTACGATGAAAACAGACATTTTTCTTGTCATTATATCCTAAACAATACAGTATAACAATAATTTACCTATCCATAATTTATGTTGTATTAAGTATTATAAATAATCTGGAGATGATTTCAAGTATACTGGAGGATATGCATAGGCTGTATGCAAATAATATACCATTTTATATAAGGGACTGGATCATTCAGGAATTTTGGTAGTGAGGGTTCCAAACTACTGATGCTCATTTCATTCCACCGTCTTTCCTATCCCTATGCCCTTTGCCCTTGCCTATGGCCTATCCAAAGTTTCTCTGCTCGTCCCATGCCTTCTCACCCCTTTATGAATCAGCACCCACTTATCAAAGAAAACATTTGGCCTTTGGTTTTTTGGGATTGACTTACTTCACTTACCATAATACTCTCAAACTCCATCCATTTAACTTCAAATGCCATAATTTTATTCTCTTTTATTGCTGAGTAATATTCCATTGTGTATATATGCCATAGTTTCTTTATTCACTCATCTATCGAAGGGCATCTAGGTTGGTTCCATAGTTTAGCTATTGTGAATTGTGCTGCAATAAACATTGAAGTGGCTGCATCATTGTAGTATGCTGTTTTCAAATCCTTTGGGTATAGACTGAGGAGTGGGATAGCTGTGTCAAATGGTAGTTCCATTCCAAGTTTTCCAAGGAATCTCCATACTGCTTTCCAGATTGGCTGCACCAATTTGCAGTCTCACCAGTAACATATGAGTGTGCCTTTCCCCTCACATCCTTGCCAACACTTACTGTTGTTTGTATTCTTGATAACTGCCATTCTGAGTGGAGTGAGATGAAATCTGAGAGTAGTTTTGTTTGCATTTCTCTAATTACTACAGATGTTGAACATTTTTTCATATATTTGTTGATTGATTTTATATCTTATTCTGAGAAGTCTTTGTTCATCTCCTTAGCTCATTTATTGATTGGGTTGTTTGGTTTTTTTTTTTTTTTTTTTTTGACTTCTTTGTATATACTGGAGATTAGTACTCTATCTGACATGCGTGTGACAAAAATTTGCTCCCAAAATGTAGGCTCTGTCTTCACCTCATTATTTCTTCTGCTGAAAAGAAGCTGTTTAGTTTGAATCCATCCTATTTATTGATTCTTGATTTTACTTCTTGTGCTATAGGAGTCTTGTTAAGGAAGTAAGGTCCTTAGCCTTAGGACCTTACTTAGGATATGATCAAGATTTCGGTCTACTTTTTCTTCTGTTAGATACAGGGTCTCTGGTCTAATTCCTAGGTCCTTGATCCACTTTGAGTTGAATTTTGTGCATGATGAGAGATAGGGGTTTAGTTTCATCTTGATGCATATGGATTTCCAGTTTTCCCAGCATCACTTGTTGAAAGGCTATCTTTTCTCCAATGCATGTTTTTGGTGCCTTTGTCTAGTGTTAGATAACTGTATTTATGTGGGTTTGTCTGTGTCTTCAATTCTATACCATTGGTCTACATGTCTATTTTGGTACCAATACCATGCCATTTTTGTTACTATAGATTTGTAGTATAGTTTAAGATCTGGTATTGTGAGGCCTCCTGCTTCACTCTTCTTGCTATGGATTGCTTTGGCTATTCTGGGTCTCTTATTTTTCCAAATAAATTTCGTGATTGCTTTTTCCATTTAGATAAAGATGACATTGGGATTTTAATTGGAATTGCATTGAATCTATATAGTGCTTTGGATAGTATGGCCGTTTTGACAATATTAATTCTGCCTATCCAGGAGCATGGGAGATCTTTCCGTCTTCTAAAGTCTTCTTCAATTTCTTTCTTTAGTGTTCTGTAGTTTTCATTATAGAGGTCTATGATATGTTTTTTCCCCCACCCTTTCTCCTTTAGTCTGTGGATGTCTTTTCCTGTGAGATGTGTCTCTTCAAGGCAGTACATTGTTGGCTCCTTTTTAAATCCAATCTGTTAGTCTATGTCTTTAAATTGATAAGTTTAGGCCATTCATATTCAGGGTTATTATTGAAATATGATTTGTATTCCTGGTCACTTTGCTTTATTTTTGGTTTTTAACTTGACTTGGTTTCTCCTTTGATTGGCCTTACCTGTAATGTAGTTCCTCCCTTTGCAGATTTTCATTGTGGTTATTCATTTCCTCCTCATGGAATATTTTACCAAGAACATTCTGTATTGAAGTCTTTCTCACTGTGAATTCTTTTAACTTTTGTTTATCACAGAAAGTTTTTATTTTGTCATCAAATCTGAAGCTTAATTTTGCTGAGTATAATATTTTTGGTTGGCATTCATTTTCATTCAAAACTTTATATATGTTGTTCCAGGATCTCCTGACTTTGAGAATCTGTGTTGAAAAATCTGCTGAGATTCGAATTGGTCTCCCCCTATATGTAATCTGATTCCTCTCTCTTGTGTCCTTTAAAATTCTATCTTTATGCTTAGCATTTTCATTATAATGTGACTTGGTGTAGATCTGTTGTAATTTTGTACATTTGGTGTCCTGTAAGCTTCTTGTATTTGATTTTTCCAATTAATTCTTCATGTTTGGGAAATTTTCTGATATTATTTCATTGAAGAGGTTGTGCATTCCTTTGGTTTGAACTCTGTGCTTTCCTCTGTCCTGATGAATATTAGATTTGGTCTTTTGGTGTTATCCTATAATTCTTGGATGTTCTGTTTATAGTTTCTTACCATCTTCACTCTGTGGTCAACTTTATTTTCAAGATTGTATATTTTTTCTTCATTGTCTGAGGTACTGTCTTCAAAGTGATCTAGTCTTTTGATGATGCTTTCTATTGTGTTTTTTATTTGGTTTATTGTTTCCTTCATTTCAAGTAATCTTTTGCTACCTGTATTTGCTCTATTATCTCTTTGTTGGTGTGATCAATGGTTGCTTGTATTTGTTCTCTTATCTCTTTGTTGGTATGATCAATTTTTGCCTGTATTTGTTCACTTAGGTTATTGTTTAATTCACTGATCATTTTAATTATGTACACTCTAAACTCCTTCTCTGATATTTCATCTACTGCGCTGTCAATGGATTCTATTATTGTAGTATCTTGGTTTGTTTCCTCCCTTGTTTTTTCATGTTGTCTATGTGTCTTTCTTTCTTTCAGTGCAGATCTGAGGTATTGTAGTTTCTACCTTGTAATCTTGAAGTATCCCTGCAGGTTACAAATACCTTACCTTTAAGGGGCAGATCAATGTCTACAACACCCAATGCAACCAATATGCAGCCATAAATCAATTAGCTGCTATTTAGACATTTATAGTTTTGTTGCCATAAACAGAAATGGCAAGTTTGGCAGGTTAGGATGTGATGTTTATGATGTAAGATGTGAGAATTTAGAGGTATTAGATTATAGGATGAGTAAAAGGGGAACCAAAAGAAGTTGGCTGTTAGCAGGAAAAAATAAGAGAGAGAGAGAGAGAGAGGTGGTCCCATGCAAGGCTCCCTGTTGCCTCTGCAACAGGATGGTGTCTGTTAGCAATCTTAGTGGTGATACCTCTGGTGCAACCAGTCCTGCACAGACCTTGGTGATGGTCTTCCAGGTCTTGGTTGTTGTCCCTTGATTGAAGTGGTCACGTCCCTAGTTGGTGTTGGCAGTAGTATCAAGCCTGTAGGTACCTTGATATTGGGCGTCTGGGCCCCAGTGGATATCCTTAAATGGAAGCTGCCCTAATTAAAGATAGTGGAAGCAACAGCATAGGTAGCCCCAGATGGCAGTGGTGGTGCCCCAAGCTGGGGCAACCACTTTCAGAGGTGGGGCTGGAAGGATGGGCTGTGCACTGACATTGGGTGGCCTGTTCTGTGGTGGCACACAGTGCTGCAATCAGCAGACTTTTCTGTCCATTTCCACAGTGTTGGTGGACAGGGAGCCACAGCCTGGTGTTCCTGTCTGGGCTCCCATGCAGACACAGCTTCCATGCTCTCTTACTGTTAGATATATAGTATATTTCTTTATCAAGTTGGATTAGTCTAATCATCTAATCTCTCTGTTGCAACTCTTTAAGCACAAACGTGTCTATTCTTGCTTACATATTCTTACATGTAAGTTTTATAATCACCTTGTCCGATTCATTCATACACACACACACATACACACACAGAAAATCTCACATTAAATTGAAAAAAATACCAGAGAAGTGAGATCTTTATGATTCTGTGCTTTCCTATTTAACAACTTGATATGTATTTATATTTGTTCAAGTCAAATTTGTGTCTGTCTGAAGTTTATTGTTTTTTAAATAGTTTTCCTCACCTAGGTTTTGCCTTTTTTGAGTTAAGGTACTTCCTAGTGCTTTATTTTATTTTTTTATACTGCAAAAGGCATACTATCTTTTATTATATATTCTAACCAGCTATTTTTGTGTATATGAAGGCTAACGTAAATTTCATTTTCTAACTCTTTATGGTGAGTGAACAGAAATACAATTAAGATTTCCATGGTTATAAATATAGATTTATACCCTGTAATAGTTTATCTTTAGTTCTTTTTGAATTTTCTATGTCCATAATTATATCATCTGCAGGTAATGGCTCTTTCAGTTGTTACTTTCTAATCACTCTATTTTTCTGGATAAAATATGCCAGTATAGGCAAAAATCCTTGTTTTACTTCTAATATCATAGTATAAGATTTCAATATTTCTTCATTAAGTTTCCTTTTTGGTTTGTTTGTTTTTGTAGTGCTGGTGATTTAACCCAGGGCCTCTACTGAGCTACACTTCCAGCCCGTTGATAAGTAAGTTTACTGATGCTTCCTATCTATTAAAATCAATTGTGATGAAATACTTGATTAGTTTTTGTTTGTTTGTTTTGGAATGGGGATTGAACTGGGGGGGGGGAGGTGCTTTACCACTGAGCTACATCCCAGTATTTTTTATTTTTACTTTTTATTTTAAGACAGGGTCATGCTAACTTGCTGAGGATCTTGCTAGGTTGTTGAGGCTGGCCTTGAACTTGCCTCAGCTTCCCAAGTCACTGGAATTACTGGCATTTGCCACCACACTCGGCTATTTAGTTCTTAATATAAGACCAATACTGCAATCTTGGGCTAAAACCAACTTGGTTATAATTTATAAAACTTTCCAAAAAATTGATGGATCTAAATTTCCAATATTTTAAAGAATACTTTACTTTTATGCATAAGGAAATTGGACTTTGAATCTTCTTTCTCAATTTAACCTTGGAAAGTTTTGGTATCTGGATTTTACTAGCCTCATAAAATTATTTGTGGAATATATATATATATATATATATATATATATATATATATATTATATTTTTTAATACTCTGTTTTATGGTTTAGATACGAAGTGTCCCCCAAAAGCTTATTGTGAGATAATGCAAGAGAGTTCAAAGGTGAAATGATTGGATTATGAGAATCTTAACCTAATCAGTGCAGTAATTCACTGATAGGGATTAACTGTGGGCAGATAGGGTGAGGTGGGTCATCTGGAGTGTGCCTTTGGGGAAATATTTTGTCCACTGTGAGGAGAGTCTGTCTCTGTCTGCTTCCTAGGGCCATGTCCTGAGCCACTTTCCTCCACCACACTCTTCTGCCATGATATCCTGCCTTATTTTGCATCCTGAGGGATGGAATCAGCCATCTATGGACAATTTCAGGGAGACACCACTTCTAAAAAAATATTTAAGAAAGAGATTGGGACATAGCTGTGTGACAGAGCACTGGCCTAGTATGTACAAGGTCCTGGGTTCAATCCCTAGTGCTGAAAAAAAAAAGTTGGCATTATTTTTCCACAACTGGTAACTTCCAGAGTTAAAAAAGTCAGGCCTGCATTGTTTTTATTGGAAGGTAATACATCTATATTTAAATGTTTGTAGAGCTCTTCATAGTTTCTTCCTATTTCAAGTGTGATAGTTGGCATTAGTTTTAGTTCTTATTTTTTGCTATTTTATTTACAATTAGTTTCATCAAGGATTTATCAATTTTTAATCTTGAAAGGTTTTGATATCTGAATTTTGATAGCCTCATAAAATTATCTGAGGAGTATAGATACTACTCTGACAAAGCTTCATCAAAATTGGTATTAAAGAACAAGTTGATTCCCCACATTATATGTTTACTTTCTATTAATTTCTACTTTTTCTTTATAACTTTTTTCCATTACTTATGAAAAATAGAAAGATATACTATGCTCATGGATTGGAAACAATATTGCAACACAACCCCAACAAAAATTTCAGCAAATTTGTTATTTTGTGAAATTTGGCAAGTTGATTCTATGCTTTATGTGCTCAGTATGGGCAAAGTAAAATAGAAATGACACACTATGGAAAATATGTGCATTTTTATAACAGAAAAAATAATCAGTTTTTTAATGCTTTCAAGTCAATGAGAAAAATATCAACAAACAAATTTTAAAACATGTAAAACACAGGAATAGTGGAGTCATAGATATGGTTAACTAAATGGGTTTTAAACATAGAAATGATGTTGAAATATTCAATTAAATCATGCAAATTGAAGATTATTAAAGTAAAAATGTATAGAATCCCTACAAAACTTGATATGCCCTTAAGCATGCAGGAAATTTAGTAGTGATGAAGTAAATCAGACCAAAAATTAGTAAAGGTGAATAGACATTTGAAAAATACAATTAACAAGCTTGAATTACCACATTGTAGCATAATTGTCACCACCACATCAACTCATATTAACAAATATTCTGTACATCCAAATCTTTCACCAAAGAGAGATTATTAATAAATTATATTAAGTAATACCAGCATATATTTTAAAAAGCTTCTTATAATGATTGTACCCCATTTTTTGAAAAAAATAGCATAAAATCTGCAATTGTGCAGTGAAATACAGTAAAGAAGATATCTATGCCTTTGCTGTCAGTTAGAGACTATATGAATTTTTTTCCAAAGTTATAAGGTACTAAGCTGCAAAGCCAACCTCAAAAAATACCAAAATAATCAATTTTCTGTACACATGATGATAGTCTTTAATAACTATTTAAAGATAAAAATCAGTGGTAAGATATAGTTAAAGAGCCATCTTCCTTTGGAAGTGAACAAACATACTGCTAAATAATTCAAGGGGATGTGGAATCATAATAGATATCATGAAATATGTATGAGTGAATGATAGATAATGACTACATATCAATACCTGAGTGATGCTGCTAAAATAGTCATTAGAGGAAAATTTAATACTTCAAGTGCATCCATTAGAAAAGAAGAAAGATTGACCATTATTGAACAAATTCTTCAAATCAAAGTCTAGAAAAAAGAGAAAAGAAACTCAGTGAAAAAGAGAAAAGTAGATAAAACACAAACAGATATTAGTGAAAAATGAAGCAAAGAAGTCGTGAAGATGTCAACCGAGCCAAGAACTAATTTCTTGAAAAGGACTAGTTGTGGATTAGACATCAGCAAGACTTATCAAAGAAAAGAAAGGATGTGCCAATAAATCATATTAGAAGGACCATATCATCAGGTCAAGTAGTAGATGAAAAGTTATAAAAGAAAGACCAGACAATACAATTTGTCATTTCACTGGAAGAAGTTAAATACATAATTTTATAGAGCATATATATAAAGTGCACTCCAATTAAAGTTACAGAAATTAAATTCAGAACGTCACCCACATTCACTCCTCAAATGGCATCAGACTTACAGAGTTTCAAGTAAGGCTTATAATACTTTCTAATAACAAAAATATCAGCATTTTAATCAACTTGTTTCATAGAATACATAGAGAAGCAAAGGAGTTCAACTTATGTCATGAAGCTAATAAAACCCTCATGCAAAAACCTTCAAAAGATAGAATATTTCATTTTAATTAAATACAGTAATGTGGGAAAAATCACAATATGAAAATATAAGGTTCATCCCAAGAATGGTTTAACTGAAAAAATTTCTGAGTGTAACTTATAGCATTAACAAGATGATGAGAACAAAATATTTGATTACTTCAGTAGTTCTTGGAAATAAGACCATTTCATGTTCATAAAGGCCATTTCTGATAAAAAGTTCATTAAAATAGCAGAGAATTTATCTTGACTTATGCTACAATCATTTCTTTCAACAATATCCTAATGATCTCACTAAAAGCAGTAAGAGTCCAATGAATTAAAAAGAAGCAGAATAGTTGCCATTTATAGACAAGTTTATTTTTTTTTACATAAAGCCCTAGAGAATCTAAAGATAACACATTTAGAACTATTGAGTTCCAAGTTGTCAGTAGCTAGATTCAAGCTCAGTCTATAAAACTCAACAAAGTTCCAACACATCAGCAATAATTATTAATTTTATCATCATTTATTCCTTCCTGACCAGGCTTCCTTTATGTGGCTCAGAATTTCTGACCGTTATCACTTCTCTTCTCTCTTAAGGACTTATTTTAACATTTCTTGCAAGACAGGACTATTCATGACAAATTTCCTCAATTTTTGTTTGTCTGAGTAAGTTTTCACTTCTTCTTTGTGAAGAATGCATTTACCGACTACAGAATGCTAGGTTGGCTTTTTTTTTTCTTTGAACACTAAATACTGCATTCCACTCTTCCTGCTTGAATGTTTTCTGAAGAGGTATCAGATATAAATCTTATCTTTGTTTCTCTATGAGTGGTTTTGCTTTGTTTTGTTTTTGTTTGCTTGTCCTCTGATAACTTTGTAAGATTTCCTTTTTATCTTCAGTTTTCTGACATTTGAATATGACATACCTAAGTAAAGATTTTTTTCCAGTATTCATTGGGTGTGGTGCTCTTTGAGCTTCTTGGATTGGTGGTTTGGTGTTGTTTATTAATTTTGGAAAATTATCAGTTATTACTACTTCAAATATTTTCTGTCTTCCTTTCTTCTATTTCTGGTATTTTCATTACATATTTGTTACACTTTTTGTAACTGTCAAACACTTCTTGAGTATTTTGTTTTAACTTTCTCATTTTTAATTTTTTGTTTATTTGTTTGTTGTTGTTTATGTTCATATTTCAGCTTTGGAAGTTCTTGGCATTTCCTCAAGTTTACGGATTCTTTCCTCTACTGTGTCATGAGCCTAGCAAAGATGTACTTTTTATCTATTATGGTGTTTTTGATCTCTAGCATCTCTTTGTTCTTCTTAGAGTTTCCAGCTCCTTGATTACATTGTATATCTGTTCTTGCATATTGTACCCTTTTCAGTTAGAACCATGACATATTACTCATTGTTGCTTTTGATTCCTGGTCTGATAATTCCCACAAATTTTTGAGTCTGTTTCTTATGCTTGCTCTGTCTCTTCAAACTGTTCTTTGTCTTTTAGTATGACACAGATTTTGTTGAAAATGGTAGGGGCTGGGGTTGTGGCTCAGTGGCAGAGTACTTACCTCGCACATGTGAGGCACTGGGTTCGATCCTCAGCACCACATAAAAATAAATAAACAAAACAAAGATATTTTAAAAAAAATTTTAAAAAAGAAAGCCAACGGTATAGTTTGGGTCTAAAATGCTCCCCAAGGCCCCATATGTTAAGTGTTTATTCCCTACTATGTGGCACTATTGGGAGGTGGTAGAATTTTTAAGAAGTGAGGCCTAGTGAGAGGAAGTTAGATCTTGATGATATGCCCATGAAGGGAATATTGGGACTTTGGCCCCATCCTGTCTCTCTTAACTTCCCAGACTCCATGTGGTGAGAAAACCCCCTCTACCAAGCATACCTGCTACGATATACTATGTTGCCACAAACTCAAAACAACAAGACCAAATGACCATGGACTGAAAATTCTGAAACCATGAGTCAAAATATCCTTTTCCCTTAATAACTTGTTTATCTCAGGTATTTTGTGACAGTGACAGAAAGCTCTTAATATAGCCAGACATGAAAACGGAACTGAGGGGCTGGGGTTATGGCGCAGTGGTAGTGTGCTCGCCTAGCACGCATGAGGCACTGGGTTCGATCCTCAGCACCACATAAGAATAAAATAAAGATATTCTGTCCACCTACAACTAAAAAATAAATATTAAAAAAAAAAAGAAAACGGAACTGAGATAAATTAAGCCTTTGTGTGAGGTTTTATGCTTATCTGGCTATAAGTTAGTTTATCTGGCTGTAAGTCCTTGTTTGTATCTCTATTTCTTTGTTGGTGGGTAGCAAAGGTTTCCTAGAGATGCTTAAATAAGGCCTGGGGCATCCATTTCTTTCAGTAGTATTCCTGTTATAATATAGGAGCTTTATTGATGTACTGGTAGGATGGAGGTGGAAGGGAAGCATTCTATAGTTCTATAGTTAGGGCTCAGTGTTTTTGAGATCCTGTGTCCCCGGACTCTGATATTCACAACTGCTCCTTAGTCTCCACCCAGCTTAGGTAAGACAGACTGGCTGGAGGGAAGCTGCAGTGAGTATTCCCCTTCCCTCAGGTCATTAAGGCTCTGCCATGTCGGGCAGTTGGTAAATAGTGTCTCCTTAGGGCAGACCTTGTTAAAGACAGAATTCTCTGTGTACATTTCAGAGTAGCTAATCTTCCTTTCCTGCTGTTGGGGCGTAAGAGAATTTTTCTCTGACTTTCACCATGAGAATTTAGTAGGGTTCTTGGAGATAAAATTCAAGAAAGTGGGGTCTCCCCAAGACAGGGCTCCCCTTGGGTTTTAACTCTTAAATTTGTCTTTGCCTAACCTCTAGCCATTCATCAATGGCAGTGTAGCTTTTCCTACCCTGGTACTGACCACAGGGATGGTTTCTGCTTTGGGGTTTCTGCTCTGGTAATATATTGCCTGTCCCCCCTCAAATTTTTAGGGCAATGGTTTTCTCTGTGACCCTGATTCTCTTGTGGATTTAAGAAGAGGTGATTTTCAGTTTCATTAACTTTATTATTTTCTTTAGGACAGGAATGATGATTTCTAAGGTCCTTAAATTCCTGACTAGAAACTGAAAGTCTAGCATTTTGTTTAACAAAATAATTCTTTAAAAATTTATGTCATACCATGCTGATGGTAGATGATAAGAAGATCATTGATATGTCAAACCAAGAATAAATTTAGCCTGGTTGAGAACAAAGAGAAATTACATTTATTTGGGGCTGATTAGGATTGCATTCTAGAGATAGAAATGTAAGTTCTCAGGTTTCACAAAACAGTGGATATATTTATAGCTTTAAAATGCAAGGTGGGTTGGCAATTATATCACTAGTACTTGTTAATCAGAAATTATGATTGATATTGGCAAAAGTTATGGTGTCTGGTAACAAAGGGATTGGTCTCAGTCTCTGTGTAATTTTGGGGAAGGAGCCCATTCTACAGAAAGTCAGCAGAGGTTCTAATGTTTCAGGAAATTTTGGCTCAGTTTGGTGCAATCCAAAGATCACCTCACTTCCTGAGTAGATACGGCTACTGCCCAGTTCAAATGTCAGCTGCCATGGGGACATAACTGAATCCTGATTCACCAATGCAGCCTGGAGTTTTTAGTCAAGTGCCCTAAACAAATACTACTCCATCTTGATTTTCTTCCATGACAAATACTAGAATATTATGTAGACTGTTCTCATTACATGTGCACATTTAGAAATACAAATCTATCTATAATGAAATTCCAGCAAGGAGTTTTGTAATCATATAGAAATAGAAACCCACAAAAATAACAAAAAAGGGGAGAAATAGGTAGCAAGAATTATTATAAAACTATAAAAATTAAGGTATTGGCATGTGCATTCATAGCCAGATCAATGGACAGAAATGGAGAGACCAGAATGAAAACCATAAAAATGTGGTAATATGCTAGACAAAAACAAATCTGGGCTTAGTAAGGTTTAAAAAATTAATTTAAAAAATTATGGTAAGGATGGAGATACAAGTTGAGTAAGACAGCTGTTGGACCTCTATTACTATGAGTTTCTAATCTGCAGGTTTAATCAATTAAAGGTCAAAATAAAGAAAGAGGAGCTGGTGTTGTGGCTCAGTGGTAGAGCACTTGCCTGGCATGTGTGAGGCACTGGGTGTGATCCTTAGTACCACATATAAATAAATGAATAAAAGTCCATCAACAACTAAAAAATTTTTAAAAAAAGAAAAAAAATTATGTCTGTAGTAAACATTATGGACATTTTCCTCTCATCATTATTCCCTAAATAATACAGCGTAACAACTATTTACATAGCATTTACCTTTTATTAGGTATTTTGAGTAGTCTACAAATGATTTCGAGGGTAAGTAGGAGGATGTGTACAGATTTTTTGCAAATTCTATGCCATTTGAGCATCCATGGATTTTGTTATCCAAGGGGGTCTTAAAACCAATCCCCCAACATATTGCCATTAGGCTAAAAAGGAGGTAACATCAGCCAGATGGAAGAACAGGGGTTTCCAGTGCTTAGTCCCTCACAGAAAGCCAATTTGAACAACTGTCCATGTATGAAAATACCTTCACAAGCGCTAAGGAATAAGAAGAAACACATTGAAGAAGGCGGGAAGGACAGTTTTACATGATCCATGTCACCCTTCCGCAAGCCCAGGCAACACAGCATGGAGAGACATACCACCTACAAGGAAGGAGAATGAAGTGAACTCCTGACTTTGCCATGGACCCAAATACTAGGCCTACCTCAGTGGCTGAGCCAGGCCAACCATCGTGGCCACAGGCTCCAGCAAATCATTTATGAGACAAAGAGCAGGAATTTGGAGGGTCTCCATCTGACTTTGTCATAGGTAAATAAGGGGACATCTCTGAGCCTAATCTAACTCATTGGGAAAAGGTAGTTCTTTGCAGTAGGTGCTTTTACAGAACAAAAGGTGAGAGGATTTTTTGGTATACATTTTTTTTTTCTAGGATCACTGGCTTCAGGAAAGTTCAACAATTGTGTAAGATAGGTAGAAAGATAAAGTTTTGGAAAAAGAGAGACTATTCAAAAAATAGTTCTGGAACAACTGGCTTTATGTGTAAAATTAAAAAAATAATTTTAAAACATTTAATACCGTGGCACACCATAAATAAAACATGATTCCAGAAGAATTACAAACTTAAATGAGACTTCTATTTTTAGCTACTTGGCAGACTAGATAGTCTGGAAAATCTCTCATTATAAAACTTCTAGAAATGATGAGTAAAAAAATAGGAAGATAAACAAAACTTAAACAGGGTTAATAAGAGATACAGCATAATGAATACCATATAGTACACAAACACACACACATATATATATAATATCAATACGAATACAATATCTTAAATATGTTTAAGATATAAGTATATTAATTATATACATATCCAACCCCCATATCCATTGGGATACATTCCAAGACCCCCCCATTAGATGCTTGTAACTGGGGATAGCACTGAACCCTATAATTTAATGCCTTTTTTTAATCTTAACTGAGCACTTATCATGCATTGTGGATGTAACATTTGCAGTTTAAGGTGCAATAGAAAAAGTAGCACACATTTTTCCTTCTTCACAATTTCTTACTATAGAGCTTAGTGACCTAAGCATATATTTCTTCTTTCCTTATTAAGTCAAGAACTTTTACCTTTTCAGTTAAACGAAGCACTGTAAAGCTTCTCTTTGGCATATCTGAGTTGGAAAGAGGACTATTCACAGGCTTTTAGGCCATTATTAAGTAAAACAAGAATTACTTGGACACAAGCACTGCAATACCACAATACTCAACCCGATAACAGAGCTAGCTACTAATAGACAAGTGGGCAGGTACTATATACAGTGTAGATACACTGGACAAAGGAATAATTCATGTCCTAGTAGAGGAATGGGACAGTGCAAGATTTCAGTATGCTACTTATAATGATGTGCAATTTAAACTTATAAATTATTTATTTCTGAAAATTTCCATTTAATATTTTCAGACCAGAGTTGACCAGGGATAATTCAAACTGTGGAAAGTGAAATTACATATAAGAAAGAACTATTGTATATTCTCAAACTAGCCAAAATGAAGAGTCATATTACTTATAAATTAATCATGACTAGAAACAATATAAAATCAGTAGATGTTAAGTACTGATAGAAAATAGCTGGCAACTCTTCTGCTCTCTGAAATTGGGACTTTTGTAATCCCTGAAATAATCTTTGAAGACTCGTGGGCCTGATTTTATTCTTCGGGATGAATTTTCAAAAGTAGTTTTATGATATTACTGTTGTAGGACTATTTACATTTTCTACTTATATATTTTTTTTTTTTTTGGTACTGGAGATTGAACTCAGGGGCACTCAACCACTGAGCCACACCCCCAGCCCTATTTTGTGTTTTATGTAGAGACAGGGTCTCACTGAGTTGCTTAGTGCCTCGTCATTGCTGAGGCTGGCTTTGAACTCGCGATTCTCCGGTCTCAGCCTCTCTAAGTGCTGGGATTACAGGCTTGAGCCACCGCGCCCGGCTTCTACTTATCTTTATTTAAGTCATTTTTTGTAATTTGTATCTAGGAATTTGTACATTCATATGGGTTGTCTACTCTGTTGGCATAAAGTTGTTGGTAGTATTTCCTCATGATCCTTTTTATTTCTTTAAACTCACCAGTGATGTCTTCTCTTTCCATTCATGATTTGACTATTGTCTTTTCCCTTTGTTTCTTTTTTTTGGGGGCGGGGGGAGGGGGAGATACCAGGGATTGAACTCAGGGGCACTCGACCACTGAGCCACATCCTAGCCCCAGTCTCCATAAACATTCAGCATTATTCTTGACTTCTAAAATTTTTTTTTAAATGTCATTTCATTGATATTCCTATTATTTTCTTTTGTCTGTCTAATTGATATCCTTTTTAAAAAAATATCCTTCCTTCTGCTTATTTAAGATTTAGTTTTCTCTTCTGTGCTGGTTACTTATAGTGGAATGTTAGGATGTTAACTAGAGGTTTCTTCCTTTTTAATAAAGTCACTTAAAGCTATAACTTTTCCTCTAAGCCCTGCTTTAGCTTCATCCCATTAATTTTGATATGCTCTAGTTTCATGTAGTCTGATATTAGCCTAGTCATTTTAACTCTCTTAGAGTTACCATTTTTATGAGTATCTTTTTCCATTCTATTACTTTCAACCTATCATGGATCAAAAAAATGCATTTCTTAAGGCTTATTATTTTTATTCAGTGTGAAATCTCTGATTTTTTTAATTGAGATTTCAATATATTTACATTTACATAGGTGATTTAAACCAGGGGCATTCTACCACTGAATTACAGGCTCAGTCCCTTTTTATTTTTATTTTGAGACAGGATCTTAATAAGGTGCCCAAGCTGGCCTTGAACTTGTGATGCTCCTGCCTTAGGCAATTACAGACTTGTACCCTGGCACCTGGCTCCATTTACATTTGATGTAATTACTTATTTATATGATTGAATTTTGCATTTTAATATTTGATTTTTATGTCTAATTCTTCTGTTGCTTCTTTTCTGTCTTTTTTGTGGTAAATATTTTTTCTTGCACCATTTGATTTCATTGTTATCACTGTTATTTGTACTTTACTTTAAAGCTTATTTTTTTAGTGATTTATCTGAGAATTATAACATGTATCTTAATTTACTACAATCTACTTTATATTAATACTAACTTAATTGCAGTAAAATGCAGATATTTGGCTCTAGTAGAGCTCTATTACCCTTCTGTCATGCCATTTCTGCTATTTGTATATCTATCTATGCTATTTTTGCCACTTTTATATTATCATATATTGATGAATGATAATGTTAAAATGTTAATTTATCTACCTACTCATTCATGTATCACCTATCAATATGTAATAATCTACAACAATACATACAGCATTATAATCATTGTGTGCAATTGTCTTTAAGAGAAGAATATAAGTAAAAACATTTAAACGTTTTTTATGTTTACCTATGTAATTATTTTTATGTGTACTTTATTTCTTCATGTAGACAAGTCACTGGTGTCATTTCTTTTCAGTCTTTGTTTATCTGGGAATGTCTTTATTTCATCTTTATTTTCAAAGGATAATTTTGTTGACTACAGAATACTAGGCTGATGTTCTTTCTTTCAGTACTTTGCTTTCTAGTTTCTACTGTTTATGATGAAAATTCTCATCAGAATAAAATGTTGTTGGGCATAGTGGCGCATGCCTGTAATCCCAACAGCTTGGGAGGCTGAGACAGGAGAATTGTGAATTCAAAGCCAGCCTCAGCAATGGCGAGGCTCTACGCAACTCAGTGAGACCCTGTCTCTAAATAAAAAACACAAAATAGGGCTGGAGATATGACTCAGTGGTCAACTACCCCTGAGTTCAATCCCCATTACCAAAAAAAAAAGGAATAAAATGTTAATTTTATTATGGTTTCTTAAACTTAATGAGTTATTTTTCTCTTACTGCTTTTAAAAATTTCTCTTTAAACCATTTATGTTTTTCAAGGTGTGAATTTCTTTGATTTTTTTTTTAACTTGGAGTTTGTTGAACTTCTTACTTGTGTAGATTAATTCTAAACAATTTGAGCTGTTTTTCAGCTACTATTTCTTCAAATATTTTTGGCCCCTCACTTTTTCTCTGGGGCTCTGTTCAATTTTTTAAAAAATATTCTTTTTGTTATTCAGATTGGATGGTTTGTATTATTAGTCTCCTTATTATATCTTCTTCCAACAAAAATCTGTTGTTGAATTTTTCAGTTCAATAACTGTACTTTTCAACCTCAAAATTTTCACTTTTTTAAAAAAATATTTTCTATTTCTTTATTGGTATTCTCCATTTGGCAAGACATGATCAACATATTTTTTTTTTAGTCTTTAAACACAATTTCCTTCAGTGCTCTGAACATATTTATAGTAGCTACATTGATGTCTTTGTCTAATAAGTCTTCAACTGGGCCCCATTAGAAGTAGTTTCTATTGTCCAATTTTTTTCCTATTTTGTTGTTGTTATAAGTTGGAAACTTTAGATCATATCCATATTGCAACAACTCTACATTCTTTTTTATAAAAACATTTTTTTAGTTGTAGGTGGACACAATATCTTTATTTATGTATTTTTATGTTGTGCTAAGGATCAAACCCAGTACCACACATGTGCAAAGACAAGTATTCTACCACTGGGCTACAGCCCTAGCCCAACGACTCTACATTCTGATTCCACTTCTCCTACTTTCCTAAGTTATTGTTTCCATCTTGGAATATTTTTGCTAGCTTACAGACTTGTTTGCATTAATTTTCTTGGTTGGTCTCCTCAAAGTATGCAACTAAAGAGTCCTGCTCACATAAAAAAAATCTTATTCTTATCCTTTAAGTCTGGCTTCACAGGAGTTCACTGGGTCAGCATAACTTAGTGATCAGTCATAATTGGTTAGTGTTTGTGCTTAACTACCTTGATCTTTTGAGGCTGATTTTGTCTGAGGTGAGAGATTGAATATATAGTTTCCAGGTCTGCTCTGGCCTCTGCTTCCTGCTTTCTGGCCTCTGTTTTCTGAATAAGAAATATTCTTATATCTCCTTTGAACATTGCATTCAGTTAGAGATGGAAGGTATTTTAGTCTGTTTCGTTCTGTTATAATAAACCACTTAAAAGCAGGTAATTTATAAAGAAGAGGGATGTATTCTCATAATTCTGGCGATTGGCATGTCTAAGATAAGGCATTGGCTTCTGGTGATGGTCTGGTCTCTGCTTCCAACACAGTGCCTTGAATGCTGCCTCCTCCAGAGGAGGGTGTCCTTACACAGCAGAAGAGCAAATGACAGTGAACAATGCTTTTTGTGGCAGCATCGATCTTGACCTAAGCCCCTCTCATGAAGCCCCACATCCTAGCACTTCTGCACTGGACATAAAGTTTCCAACACATTAATTTGGGGAGATGCTTTCAGATCAGAGCAGGGAGATGAGCAGCCTCCTTTTTAATCTGATTTTTTTTATATTAACAGATATTCTTTGAGTATATAGCTACATAATCAATCATAATCAATTCTTTCTAAAATCTCTCTGTTAACTTTAATGTTTATTGTTTTAAAACTTGTTCATATATGTCTTTTTAAAAAACCTCAAATACCACTGATTTGTTCTGGTCAATCTCAGAAATTTACAACTCCAACAAAGCCCTTTCAGACCAAATCTCCTCTTATACCTATAAAATAGAGAACTCAGTCCTTTGTTGTCCAGGAGCCCCTAGTTCATATCTCTCCTTTGGCTTTTTGTTTGTTTTGTGGTGCTGGGGATTAAACCCAGGGCTTTGTATATGCTAGGCAAGTGCTGTACCACTGTGTTAGCTCTCCACCTCTCCTTTGGTATTTTTTAAAACCGTTCTTCCAATTATTATATTTACCTGTAACCTTCAAAATACACTATAAAGTGTATTTATATCATCTCTTACAAGTATCTTGAAGCTTATCCTATCCACAGCACAAAGTCTCGCACACAGTAGGTCCTCAATAGTGTTCATTTAAATAGAGTTTTATCTTGCTGGAAAGGTTGCACCCCTTCTTGCCTCCCATTCCTTGTGCCGACCAGGAGCCCCTTGTCTTCAAGGCCCTTTGTGACTGATATTCTCCAGTTTATGCTTGTGAACATTTGCGGGATATTAGTCATATTATGTAGAACAGGATATATCTGTCACATCTCTCCTGTGAAACCCTCCCTTCAACAAGATTTATTTTAAGAACTGTGTGAGAAGAGACAATTTCACAGGCAACCTTGTGAAAATCCAGTCATTTGTCAACATGTGAGATTAAATACCTCAAGTTTCATCTGGTTACCCGACCCTGCCCACCAGGGGGAGCCCTCTGAGCAGGAAGCTATCACAGGCCCCCATCCAGAATGGAGGTGTGACTTTGCCTTGAAGCAGCTTCTCTATTACGGTTCATTGACCCGCATCTTGCCAAGGGGAGAGAGTGCTGTGTTGGCACTTCATCCTTGTTTGGCTATCAGAAGTCTCTGATACACTAGGCAACTGATGGCCACTCTGGGCCTCAGTGTCACTCTCTCTGAACTGAAGTGGCTGGGCTCCATGAGCCCTTCACTTCTCTCCAGATCAAATCAGGGAAAGTTCTCTTTTTCCTTGAGTTAACAGAACAGAAAAGGAGAGTGTCTTCCTCCTCCGCGCTCTGGGACAGCACACGATGGGTGAGAAATGCTTGGGGCTTTATTCAGAACTGCCACGGGTACTGCACACGGCTTCCTACATCAGCTGGGAGGATTCACACCACATCCTCCACATACCCCACTGGGAGTTTCTATAGCAACTTTCTGAGAGGAGTTTCCAGGGCTTACAGATCTGTCACAGTAACCCAGTGAGGGAAGAAACTGCAGGTGCAGGGAGGGGGCCAACAATCTGTATGGAGGAAGAGTTGGAAGACCCAAAGCCCTCAGCCAGGCCACACAGCAGATCAGGTGACTTCCAGGAAAGCCATGCAGCTGAGGGAACAGGAATTCTGTCCAGGCCCAGGCCAGCTTTTTGACAATAGGCAGCTCACAGGTGGTACTAGAGCATTTTGCTGTAGATAATAAAAATGTACCTAAAAAGTCATCGTGAGGATTAAATGAGGGATATCTGCAGTCTTCTCATTTGATCTTTCATGAGAATGAGAGCAGGACAAGCCAAGTCTGTTGCCAGTGGAGGGCTGCCTGTGGGTGTCTACAGAATAGAAATAAAATTATGCAAGCAGATGGCTTGATGAAGAGATGAAAATATGAATATAAAAGCACTCTAGCCATGAAGATGCTAGTTTTTTGACTTTTAATAATGACATCGTTTTGAATATTGTAGGTATCTTTTTCTATCTTTTAAGTATCTGCCACGCCCCAAATAAAACCTTTCAACAGTGCATTGCTCCATATCACATACATAAACATTCTGAATCAGAGGATCAGCATGCCTGTTTCTTAACATCCATTAGCAATTTATTCCAGCAATGAACACAGATTGCAAACTTTCTGCACATCCCACCCTCTGGGGAGTAGGGAAATAAAATGCACAAAGGCTTTGCCCTGGAGTGGGTAGTAACCAGCAGAGGGCATGGGGCATAGTAACCACTGCAGCCACTGCTATGTACTTTCAAAAGATGACAGAAATACCTCTAGGTGGGTTTCAGGAAGGCTCCCTGGTGATAGATTTGAGTCTCCAGTGTATGCACAGCTGAGACTGCAAACTCCGGGTGGAGGGTGAATTGCAAGCAAGGACAGGAATGTGCAAGAAGGTGAAGAGGACATTAGAAGTGGAGGTTAAGCCACGCTGACCCCATTCTGCCTACATCCCCTCTGAGCCTTCTCTGTGAGCCCCTGATCTGCTTTCTTTCCAGTAGATGGTAATAACACTTCTTCTTTAGGATTCTGTGGAGGATTAAGTACGTTAAGAACTCATCCCAGCTCCTGGCACATAGCAGGCACTTGAAAGATTATAAGAAAAAAATTTAAAAAGTAAAAACCAAAACCCGTGAAAGTTGGAAGTTAATCCTATATTATAATGTCTGAGAATAAAGCTTAAGGGTATGGGAGATGATTGGGTGACTAGACCACTTTGGGACACTTCTCTAGAATTCTCGAATAAGACATAATTTGTCAGCTCATTCTCAGTCAGAGTTACACACTCAGAGCTGACCTTTAGGACCAATACTCAAGCAAGCCTTCTTTATCACAGTCAGAGGTGTTGGTGAGAACCAAACTTTAAAGACAGATATCCTTTTTAATTTAAGGGACACATCTCTTTCCTTTCAGCTTACTGTGGGTAATTTACACAGGTATTGGGGAAGATGGGGGGAGAGGATCTGTTCTGCCTTCCAGGGGTTCAGATCAGATCAGAAATGAGGTACTGAACAGTGGAGGTGCAGAGTTTACATACTCTTTGGGTGGGCCTGAGAGCATAGATGAGACCAGACCTGTTGCTGCCCCACCTACCAAGAGTACTTGGGATCCGTTTGGTCACCACTTGGCCACTCCTCTGACTTGCTGTTGTCTCTGACAACAGACATGTGTGAGTCTTCTTTAGATGACTTCACTCAGGCTACTGTGCCCTCTCTGCTCCCACATTCAGAGGACAGCCTCCCCATGGCACCCTTAGCCCAGCAAACTTGTATACTTATGGGATATCTCTGTGGTATAATTTACCCTTCAAATGTTACATAGAGTGCCCATCACAGTATCTATAATGATTTTGCAATAGAGTTTTGCAGTAGGGGAGATAGTCTGGGCTCAATTTTGAATACAATAGGCAAAAATGAGAATTTAGGGCCGAAAGTAGGTGAGGTCAACAAATAGAGAACCAGTAAGATGAAACATTAGGGGTACAGGGGATTCTGGCAAAGCAGTCCTAACAGGATTCTTTCTGAAGACAAGCCAGGATGATCAGATATCACCTGGGTAGGGGTGGAGAATGAGAAACCTGATCACATATCAAGGTGATCAGATATTGAGGGTAGGGAATTCTGGCTAACATTTAGTGACATAAAGATGGACTCAGAAATACAAAAGTTGAGGCTAGTTGGGAATAAGATTCAAGGAATCAAGTAGAATTAGGTCACCCTGTAGATCGGTCTGAGATTACTTTCTGTGTGACCTTGCCTGAGATTTCACCCTGCTCAGCCACTTCTTGTTGCCTGCCTGTCGTCACTGTTTCCTTCTGTGGGCATTTTCTCCTCATATCACTCCTGTAGAAACTGCCACGTCAAAGTCTGCTCCTAGAGAGCCCACCCTGAGACAATTGATATGAAAGTGATCCTGTGAAGCAGATTCTAAGGCTAGGATTGGGAACTGGACCTTGTTTCTAGTGATAGGTGGTATGTTGACAACCACAGATCACCTGAGATGAACTGGCATAAGGCATAGTTGGAAAAGGATGAATTATCTTGTGCAGTACCTGGGAGTTAGAACATGTGGAAAAAACAATGAAATTGGTTGGTTGGTGGTGGAGTTGTGGATGCATTAGAAAGAGGAAATGACAACCTTAAGCTGGCTGATCTATAGCACAGTGGTAACTACAATTGGAGTTAGGCCAGATGTAGTGTCCTAACTGGGGTATTCAACATGGTTTCTAATATATGACATATGGTTACTGATCTGGAAAATGCATTTCTGCTTTTTGTTTGTTTGTTTTGTTTTGTACTAGACTTCATTTTTTAAGAGCAATGTTTGGTTCAAAGCAAAATTCAGGACAAAGTAAAGAGAGTTTTCATATTCCACACAGTGTCTTCCATTATTAACATCCCACACCAAAGCATCAATTGGAGTGAAATTACTTTCCTCTGTGTTCCTTCTGCCTAGGATATTTAAAGTGTAGTTGTTTTAGATATTTTCTCTACAGGGCAGGTGTGGTGATGTGTCTATAGTCCCAGCTACCTGTGAGCCCAATGCAGAAATACCATGTTGTGGTTTGAATGTGAGGTGTCCCCCAAAAGTTCATGTGTGAGACAATGCAAGAAGGTTTAGAGGAGAAATGGTTGGGTTATGAGAGCCTTAACTCAATCAGGGAATTAATTCCCTGATGGGATTAACAGAGTGGTATCTGAAGGCAGGTCAGGTGGGGCTGGAGGAGGTGGGTTTTGGGGGTTTGCCGTTGGAATATATATTTCGTATCTGGCAAGTGGACTCTCTCTCTCTGCTTCTTGATCATCATATGAGCTATTTCCCTCTACTACACTCTTCCGCCATAATGTTCTGCTTTACCTCAAGCCTCAAGGAATGGAGCCAGCTGTTTATGGACGGAGACCTCTGAAACTGTGAGCCCTCAAATAAACTTTTTCTCCTCTTCAATTGTTCTGGTTGGGTTTTTTAGTCACAGTGAAAAAGCTAACTAACATTGAGCACTTGAGTCCAGGCTAGCCTGAGAAAAACAGACCCTGTCTCAAAAAAATTTTTTTTTCTCTATATACATTTAGAAGCACATAAGAAAGTGTTATAAAAGGTGTTATAAAAGGTGTTCTGTGACTTTCAAGCAATAAAAAACTCAACAGGAGAAAGAAACTGGATTATATTTACCCATTTTTATAAATCTTTCATTTATTCTTTCTCCCTTTTGATGTTCCCAGTTTCTTTCTTTCATCATTTCCTTTCTGTTCAGAGAACTTGGTTTAGTCATCATTTAGGGTAAGCTTGCTTTTAAAAAATTGTCTTAATTTTTCTTCAGTTGAAAACATCTTGATTTACCCCTCCATTTCTGAAAGCTATTTTCACTGAGCATAAAATTCTGGATTCACTATTATTTTTATTTATTCATTTCTGTACTTGAAAATGTTGTACCACTCTCTTCTGACTTCCAGTGTTTCTAATGAGAAATCTTCAGTAAATCAATTATTTTGTCTCACTAGATAGTGTGTCATTTCTTTGCTTGCTTTCAAGATTTTTTTGTGCGTGTGTTTATTTTCACAAATATGACTTCAGTGAATCTTGATGTGGATCGCTTTGTGTTTTGCTCAGCTTCTAAAATCTGTAGGTTTGTAATTTTTCATAAATTTTAGAATTTTTAACCATAATACTTCAAGCTTTTTTTCAGCTATGCCATCTTTCTCTTCTTCCAGAACTGTGATGATACCACCATTAGGTTTTTGTTATGTTCCCTTATGTCCATGGGGCTTTTCCCTTTTTTAATAGTCTAATTATTTAGTTAGTCTAATTAGAGACTATATTTAATAGTCTCTAATTTTCTGACTGGGTAATTCTGATTCTTCCATCTTTAAATTCATTGGTACTTTCTTCTGTTTACTCCTATCTTTAGTTGAGTGCATCCATTGAGGTATGATTTTTTAATTATATTTTTGTGTTCTAAAATTTCCATTTGCTTCTTATTTATGTCGCCTATGTATTTTATGATATTTTATAGCTTCTACTCTTCCTTTTTTTCCTACTGTGTTTGTAATTGCTCACTGAAGAATTTTTATGATGCCTCCTTTAAAATCTTTGTCAGATAATCCTAACATCTACATCATCTAAGCATTGGCATTTACTAATTATCTCTTTTTAATTCAATTTTATAGTTTTATGATTCTTGGTATATCTAGTAGTTATTTTATTGAGAACTAGATATTCTGGGTATTATAAGAGTCTTGGTCTTATTTTAGCCTTCTTTTTCAGGTGACTTCCTCTGATATTTCTCTGGTAAGGAGTGGAGGAGATTTTCCTTGCTGTAGCAGGTGGATCTGGAAGTGGGGATCCCTCACTTAACCTCCACTAACTCCCCAGGGAGGACAGAACTGCTCATTAATGGATGTAGTTGGGATTTATGACTCCCTGGTAGACCTCCAGTGTAGTTACCCTGACTAGTAAGAATAAGAGTATTTCATTACTATACCACCGACATCACTGAGAAAAAAATTTTGACTCCCTGTGATGGTTAACTTTAGTTATCAATTTGACTGTATTAAGGAATACCTAAAAGCATAGAGAAAAGCATTTTCTGGGTATGTCTCTGAGGATGGTTCAGAGGAGATTAGTGTGTAAATCTCAGTGAACTAGTGGAGAATATGTGGCCTCAGAGTAAATAGGCACCATCCAATCAACTGGGAGCAGAGAAAGAACAAATAAAGATGGGATGTGGAATCTTCATTAGAGAGCTGTGATGAATTCATCAACCAGCTTGAATATCAGAACTCTAGCCTCTTTGACCTTGGAATTCTGGGATTCACATCAGTGCCCCACCAGGATTTTTGCCTCAGACCTTCAGTTTCCTTGGTTGTGAGGCCTTCGAACTTGGTCTGCGTCATGCCACCTATGCACCCAGGGTCTTTAGCATGTACACTTTTTGTCATGGGACTTCTCAGCCACCATAACTGCATGAGCCAATTCTCTAATAAATACTCTTTTTATTTATCTATTTCCCTTTGGTTCTGACTTTCTGAAGAAACCTTATGAATATACCACAAAATATGCCTTTCTTTCACCACATCTAGAAGGGGAAAGGGTACCTCTTTGCTACCAGAGGGAGTGAAAGTCCAGGCTCCCTGTGTGTCCTCAATGTGGCCCCCATTGGGCCTCCACTGAGGCCATGAAGAAAGACATATTACTGCCCCTTGGAGATGAAAATACCAGCTCCCTACCTGGCTCTCTCTGATACTGCCCTGGTGTTGGGGAGGAGAACTTGGATACCTCACTACAGCTTGGTGAGAATGGATATCTAGGTTGTCTTCTCAGCCTTTAGTGGTATAGATGTGGGTGAGACCAGGGGCTTTTCTATAGGGAACAGTGGAAGTTGAGTATTTCCTTAACATATTCTGTCTTGCTAGGCTGTCCTCCTAAACCTTTGACTAGAGAAAGAAGTCTTTTGATGTGTTGTGTGTTTTATCTCTTTTCACCCATTAGTGTTTCTGAGTTTCCATCCTCTCTAGCTTTACGATTTGGATAGACGAGGCTGTATTCTCAAGGAATACACCATCATGTTTTTCTTTGGGTCCTGAGGTCTTTAGTTTGTGTGCCCTCCTTCTACCTTTCAAAGAAGAGTTTTTAATTTTGCTTTGTGGGAAGAATTAGGTAAATTATTTTATACCATCTTCCCAGAGGCATAAGTCTCCAGCAGATTTTTAAAAAAATATTTCATCCAGATTTTTATAGTTTTCCTCAGTAGAAGTATTAGAATTACCTAGTCCATCATTAGCAGTAGAACTTGTAATCATTACTGCTTTCACACAATTTTGTAAAACATTTAAAATATTTTCTTTTTAGAAGTAATAGATGGGAGAAAGACCATAGTATATATTCAGCCAGTAATAGTGGTAAGAAATATTTTCTTAAGCATGCACTGGATATGCTAGGTATTAATGATCCAACAGTGACTCCAAAAAAAAAAAAAATTTACAGCCAGGGGCTGCAGTCTGGGGACTGTCACTGATTACTGTCAGGGTAACAATGTAAACCCTTAACCTTTCTCTGGGAATTTTGTACTCAGAAGAGACACCTAACAAATTCTTGAGAGTAAGGACATCTTTTCTCATGTTTATCAGCTAGGGTTCTCCAGAAAAATAGAACCAATAGAAGATTGATCTATCTATCTATCATTTATCTATCTATCTATCATCCATCTACCTATCATCATCATCATCTATTATGTCATCATAAGGAATTGGTTCATACAATCATAGAGTCTGAGAAATTATAAGATTTCTAATTAATAAGCTAGAGCCCAGAGAAGCCAAGAGTATAGTTCTAGTCTGTGTCTGAAAGTCTGAGAATCAAAAGAACTAATAGGGTAAGGTTCAGTTCAAAAGCCAGCACCCTCAAGACCTAAGAAAAAATAATTATTTCAGGTGTTTTAGTTCAAGTGCAAAGATAAGAAAAATACAGATGTACCAGCTCAAACAGTTAGGCAGGAGAAGTTCCCTTGTACTCAGCCTATCTGTTCTCTTCAGCTCTTAAACTGATTATGTATGGCCCATCCACACTGCAGTGTCAATACACGATTATAGGGTAGAAGCTACAATACCTCAGATCGGTATTACAAGAAAGGAAGATACACAATCAACATGAAAAAACAAGGGAAGATAGTGCCCCAAATAAACCTCAATACCACTGTAACAGAATCCATTGACAATACAGTTGATGAAATGTCAGAAAAAGAATTCAGAAGGTACATAATTAAAATGATCAGCAAATTAAAGAATGACATAAGTGAGCAATTACAGGCAAAAATATTGATCAATCTAACAAAGAAGTAGGAGAGCAAATAAAGGCAGCCAATGACCATTCTAAAAAAGAGATAAGAGAGCAATTACAGTAGCAAAAGATTACATTAAGAAAGAGCTAGAGATCATGAAAAAAACCAATCAGAAATTCTTGAAGGAAACAATAAACCAAATAAAACACTCAATAGAAAGAATCACCAGCAGACTACATCACCTGGAAGACAGAATCTTGGGTGATGAAGACAAGATATACAATCTTGAAAATAAACTTGACCATACAGTGAAGACGGTAAAAAATCATGAACAGAACATACAAGAAATATAGGACAGCATCAAAAGACCAAATCTAAGATTTATTGGGGTAGAAGAAGGCAGAGAATTTCAAACCAAAGGAATGCACAATCTCTTCAATGAAATAATATCAGAAAATATCCCAAAGATGAAAAACAAAGTAGAAAATCAAATACAAGAGGCTTACAGGACACCAAATGTACAAAATTTCAACAGATCTACACCACGGCACATTATAATGAAAATGCCCAGCATACAGAATAAGGATAGAATTTTAAAGACTGCAAGAGAGAGGAACGAGATTACCTATAAAGGGATACCAATTCGGATCTCAGCAGATTTTTCAACCCAGACCCTAAAAGCCAGGAGATCATGGAACAACATATTCCAAGCTCTGAAAGAAAATGGATGTCAACCAAAAATCCTATATCCAGCAAAATTGAGCTTCAGATGTGATGATGAAATAAAAACCTTCCATGATAAACAAAAGTTAGAAGAATTTACAGCAAGAAAGTCTGCACTATACAGCATTCTTGGCAAAATATTCCATGAGGAGGAAATGATAACCAACAATGAAAAAAAAGAGAGAAACTACACTAAAGGAAAGACCACTCAAAAGAGAAAACAAGTCAAGGTAAAAACCAAAAATAAACCAAAATGACCAGAATTACAAAGCATATTTCAATAATAACCCTGAATGTAAATGGCCTAAATGCACCAATTAAAACACACAGACTGATAGACTGGATTAAAAAAAAAAAAAAAAAAGACCCAACAATATGCTGTCTTCAAGAGACTCATCTCACAGGAAAAGACATCCACAGACTGAAAGTGAAAGGCTGGGGAAAAACATATCACTCACATGGACCCCGCAAACAAGCAGGAGTTTCCATCCTCATCAAATAAAGTGGACTTCTCACCAAAGATGGTGAAAAGAGATAAAGAAGGTCATTTCATACTTCTTAAGGGAATCATACATCAACAAGACATAACAATAATAAATATTTATGCCCCAAATAGACCACAACACAATAACACTTGGAGACTTTAACACAGCTCTCTCACCATTGGATAGATCTTCCAAACAAAAACTGAATAAAGAAACCATAGATCTCAATGAAACTATCAATAATTTAGACTTAACAGACATATATAAAGTGTTCCAACCATCAACAAGTTAATATACTTTTTTCTCAGCAGCACATGGATCCTTTTCTAAAATCGGTCATATGTTATGTCACAAAGCCAGTCTTAGCAAATACAAAAAAATAGAGATACTACCCTGCATCCTATCTGACCACAATGGAATAAAGTTAGAAATCAATGACAGATTGAAAAATAGAAACTACTCCAACACCTGGAAACTAAATAATATGCTATTGAATGATGCATGGATAACAGAAGACATCAGGAAAGAGATAAAAAAAATTCTTAGAGGCAAATGAAAACTCTAATACAACATATCAAAATCTCCAGGATACCATGAAGGCAGTGCTAAGAGGAAAGTTCACTGCACTAAGCTCACTTATTAGAAGAAGTAAAAGTAAACAAATAAATGAATTGACTCTTTGTCTCAAAGCCTTAGGAAAGGAAGAACAAGTCAACACCAAAAGAAGTGGAAGACAGGAAATAATCAAAATTATGGCTGAAATCAATGAAATTGAAACAATTCAAAATATTGACAAAACAAAAAGGTGGTTCTTTGAAAAAATAAACAAAATTGACAAACGCTTAGCCACCCTAATGAAAAGAAGGAGGGAGAAAACCCAAATTACTAAAATTCATGATCAAAAAGGAAATATCATGACAGACACTACTGAAATACAAAGGATAATTAGAAACTATTCTGAAAATTTATACTCCAGTAAAATAGAAAACCCTGAAGACACTGATAAATTTCTAGAGGCATATGGCCTACCCAAATGGAACAAAGAGGACATATACAACTTAAATAGATCAATTTCAAGCAAGGAAATAGAAGATGCCATCAAGAGCCTGCCAACCAAGAAAAGCCCAGGTCCAGATGGATTCTCAGCTGAGTTCTACAAGACCTTCAAAGAAGAATTAATACCAAGTCTCCTTAAATGATCTCATGAAATAGAAAAGGAGGGAACCCTTCCAAACTCATTCTATAAGGCAAATATCATCCGGACTCCAAAACCAGACAGAGACACATCAAAGAAAGGAAACTTCAGACCAATATCCCTAATGAACATAGATGCAAAAATTCTCAATAAAATTCTGGCAAATTGCATACAAAAACATAAAATAATAGCAAGTAAGTTTCATCCCAGGGATGCAAGGTTGGTTCAACATATGGAAATCAATAAATGTAATCCATCACATCAATAGACTTAAAGATAAGAGTCGTATGATTTTATCAATTGATGCAGAGAAAGCATTTGACAAAATACAGCACCCTTTTTATGTTCAAAACACTAGAAAAACATGGGATAGTAGGAACATTCCTCAACTTTGTAGAAGCTATCTATGGTAAACCCAAGGCCAACATCATCCTAAATGGAGAAAAATTGGAAGCATTCCCTCTAAAAATGGGAAAAAGACAGGGATGACCTCTTTCACCACTGCTATTCAACATAGTCCTTGAAAAACTAGCCAGAGCAATTAGACAGACAAAAGAAATTAAAGGGATATAAATATGAAAAGAAGAATTCAAACTATCATTATTTGCAGACAACATGATTCTATACTTAGAGGATCCAAAAAATTCTACCAGAAAACTTCTAGAATTAATAAAGGATTTCAGCAAAGTAGCAGGATATAAAATTAACACCCATAAGTCAATTGCATTTAGATACATCAGTGATAAACCCTCTGAAAGAGAAATTAGGAAAACTATCCCATTCACAATAGCCTCAAAAAATAAAATAAAATACTTGGGAATCAATTTAACAAAAGAGGCGAAAGACCTCTACAATGCAAACTACAAGACACTGAAGAAATAAATTGAAGAAGACCTTAGAAGATGGAAAAATCTCCCATGCTACTGGATAGATAGATTCAATATTGTCCAAATGGCCATACTACCCAAAGCACTATATAAATTCAATGCAATTCCAATTAAAATCCCAACGTCATTCCTTATAGAAATAGAAAAGGCAATCATGACTTTCATTTGGAAGAATAAGAGACCCAGAATAGCCAAGCAATCCTTAGCAATAAGAGTGAAGCAGGAAGCATTACCATACCAGACCTCAGATAATACTACAAAGCTATAGTAACAAAAATGACATGGTACTGGCATCAATATAGACATGTAGACCGATGATATAGAATAGAAGACACAGAGACGAACCCACTTACATACAGTTACTTAGACCCCAGGGATTAAGACATGCCAGTAACATGGAACATCTGCTGAGGGAAGTTGTTAGCTCTGGACAGAGTCAGCCTGAGAGAGAAGCCAGGTGGGCTGCAAACAGAAATGCCATAGAGGTGGCATTATTCAAGCCATTTTGAGAGCACATTTCAGCTCTATGTGCCTTGAATGCCAGATGTGGAGATACAGGACTTGTTGGCCCAGCTGGGTTTGAGTATTGTTTTGGTACCATTCTTTCTTTTGTCCATCTTGGAATGAAATTATTTATACTGTGCCATTATATAGTGGATATATGTTATTTGATTTTGATTTTTATAATAGCTCATAGCCAAAAGTTTGCCTTGAGTCTAAGATGAGACTTTGGACTCAGACTTTTGGGCAATGCTGGAACTGTTAAGGCTGTGAGGACTCTTGAAGATGGACTAAATATATTTTACATTGCAAAATGGACATGAGCTTTTGAGGGCCAGGGGCATAATGTTATTGTTTGGATATAAAATGCCCCCTCCAAAAGCTCATGTGGTAATGCAAGAATGTTCAGAGATGAAATGATTAGATTATGAGAGCTATAACATAATCAGTGGATCAACCCATTTGATATATTAATAAATTGAATAATTATTGGGTGGCAGGGGGGCATGGCTAGAGGAAGTAGGTACTATGTGCATGCCTTTGGGGATTATATTTTGTGCTTTGCTCTTTTTTCTTTCTCTGCTTCCTGATTGCCAGGAGCTGAGCAGTTTTATTTTACCATGCCCTTCCACTTAAGGACTAAAGTAACGGAGTAGACTAACCATGGACTGAACCACTGAAATTATTAGCCCAAAACAAATATTTCCTCCTCTAAGTTCTTGAGGGGTATTTTGGTCATGGCAATGAAAAGATGATTAACATAGTAAGTCTATCTATTGTATAGATAGTTAATAATATGGGCCTGTCCTTAAGTGACTTAAGAAAGGGGAGTCCATTAGTGAGGAATTTGGAGAGACTTTGAAGACAGTAAACACTTTCAATGTTATTGTTCAGGGCCACCTGGCACACTAATGAGCTCTTGGTGCATCAGAACTTTCAACTTTCAACCCTGTGAGCTTGGAACCTGGCCAGTTCCCACCTTGCAGAGAATAAATAACCTAAGGCCAGTTGCATAATGCCAGACTGAATATTGGGAGGGGTTGCTGTGCCTTTTTAAGTCCTCCAAAGGGGAATGAGAATGAGAAGAAGGAATCCAACTGGAGAAGAAGGAATCTAACTGGAGAAGAAGGAATCCAATTGGAGAATAAGGAATCTAACTGGAGAAGAAGGAATCCAACTGGGGAAGAAGGAATCCGATGCTTTGAGTGTAGAAAAAGGAACCTGATGATGAGAAGAAGGAACCTGATTTGTGAAGAAAGAAATCTGACTCTCACCTATGTTTTTACCCTACCCTCTGTATTGCTCCTTTTACCCAAGGATAGGTGTTGAAGGTGATAATGATGCTTTGAGGAAGAAATCTGACTCTCACCTATGTTTTTACCCTACCCTTGGTTTTGCTCCTTTTACCTGAGGATAGATGTTGAAGGTGATGATGATGCTTTGAGGAGAAAGATCCTCACCTATGTGTTTACCCTACCCTCGGTGTTGCTCCTTTTACCCAAGAAGAGGTGTTGAAGGTGATGATGATGCTTTGAGTGTACCTTTGAGTGCAAACCTGTGTTGTGTTATCCAGTGTTGATTGGTGAGTGCTTACTGGGCTGGAGCTGCTCTTTCTTTCTTTTCTTCTATATTATTGATTCATTATATACAATACTCAATATTGTAAAGTATAACTGTTGCTTGCTTATTGTTATATTATCTCATGTTAAAGCTTATAAAACCAGTCTGGTTGTGAGGCTGGTGATTCACTCCACGAATCTGCCATGTATAAATTAATCTGAGATCCAGACCAAGACATCCATTCTCATAGCTTCTATTAGAAGCTGTACTAGAATACAGTGCAACAAGGTAAGCAAATAAGTAAGTAAATACATAAATGGAAATACATTGAAATTAAGAAATAAAATTGCCTTAAATTGCATATGACACATTTGCCTTTCATAGAAAATTCCATGGATTGTACAAATTACTCCCAAAACTAATATTGAGTTTAGAGAAGTTGCATAATACATAATCTGTATTCATAACTGTTAGTTTTCTACTTCCAAAAATGAACAATTGGAAACTGAAAATAAAATAAAACAAAAACTAATAAAAATAGTGTTTAAAATAGTGGTAACAAAATAAAACACTATCACTCTAGCAAAACATGTACAGTATTTTCATTTCACATATCACAAAATGTTGATCAAATAAGTCAAGTATATACAAACAAATATGATCAATTAATTTCTGATGAATTTCTAGTGAGAAATCAGTGGACAAAGGTATTTAAAATCAATTTAGAAACAGAAGTAGCACAGAACAGTGGAGAAAGGATAATTCATTTTATTATATAATGATGACTTAACAAAATAATAAAATAATCTTTTTTTTTCTTTTGGTACCGAGGATTGAACTCAAGGGTTCTTGACCACTGAACCACATCCCCAGCCCTATTTTTTGTGTTTATTTAGAGACAGGGTCTCACTGAGTTGCTTAGCACCTCACCTTTGCTGAGGCTGGCTTTGAACTCACAATTCTCCTGCCTCAGCCTCCCAAAGTGCTGGGATTACAGGTGTGCATGGCCGTGCCCAGCTTAATAAAATAAACTTGACCCATCACCTCACATCATACACAAAACCAATACCAAATGGCTTTTCAATCTACAAGTGAAGGTGAAATGATAAAGCTTCTAAAAATAGCATAGGAAATTATATTTATGACCTTCTGATAAGAAAAATCTATTGAAAAAGACATCAAAAATAAAAGGATTAAAATTTTACTATATTAAAATCAATCATTTATATTCCATAAAAATTAAATATGTGAATCAGAAAAGACAGAACGTGTAGTATTTATAATACATATCAAACCTAAAAAGTCAAAAGAGCTTCTAAAGATTCATTAAAAAATGCAGAAAACCCAATTTTTTTAAAAAATGAGGAAATGTCTTAAACAGGAGTTTCATTAACAAGTTTACCCAAATGCCCCCCCAAATATATGAAAAAGTAATCAGTTATTAGTTATTAGTCAACAAGGGAAAGCAAATTAAAACCACTAGATACTATAACTTTCCCTGCTCCCAAATGTTGAAGTGTTAATAAGCTTATGGAATAACAGAAACTCCCATACATGCATCTGGAGACAGAACTCTGGCAGTATCCACTAGATCCAACAAATTAATTACATTTGTAGGTATAAAAATCTCCACACCATGCACCAAGATATTTATGCAAATTTTCATAATTGTGCTAATAATAAAAAACTGGAAGCCATCCAAATATTCATCATTGGTAGAATAATACAGTCCATCAGTATACAATAAAATATTTTAAATCCATGAAAAATATTAAACAAATTCTATATACTACTACATGTACTAGTCTCCCACATGTATATTGCAAGAAGCCAAACACAAGAGCATACACTATAGATTTCATTTATATAAAGTTCATAACTGATAAGAATAGTCTATGTTGATAGATGTAATGGCAATAGATACCTTTGTAGGGTGGATTTGGTGCAGGAAGATAATCCTAGGGGGGCTTTGGGCAAGTTGGTAATGCTTTAATCCTACAACTGGGGTTTAATTACAAGAATATGTTCAGCCTGTGAAAATTCTTTGAGGTATAATACAATTTATGCACTTTTCTGTATGTGTTATACTGCAAATACAATTTTATTAAAATGTGCTATATTATTTTTTAAAGTATAATTGTTTGAAATACATGTTGAAAACTCTCTTCTTTACTTTCACCCCCACCATACTTCATTCCCTAGGAAAAGCCAAACTATTTTCAGAATTATAGGGAACAGTGACTCTGAATTTACAATGGTTTAGAGACCTCAAAACTTTACAGGTGCATGTTTACCCTTGAATAAGCATTGGTGTTATTGTTAAGGATTAAGATGTTTGTAATTTTAGGTGCTATTTTAATGTAATATTTAAAAATAGTATTTCTAGTTCTGCTTGATTTAGTTATTTTTCCAATTATTTTAGTTTTTTAAAAAATAACTACATTAAGTGTGCAAAAATAATATAAGCTAACTACAACAAATCAAAGTATAGAAATATATAAAGAAGAAACTAATAATTCCCCTCTCCTTCCTTTCCATTCCTCATACTTTTCTTAAACAAATACAAATAAATATACACATATTGCATTCTCTATTATGGCTTGGATTTTAAATGTTCCCCTAAGCCACGTGTTGAAGGCTTGCCTGCCAGCCTGTGGTGCTGTTGGGAGGTGGTGGGTCCTAGTGGAAGGAAATTATATCATCAGGGATAATCGCTTGAAGGGATATTGGGACCCCAGCCCCTTGCACTCTCTTTGCTTCTGGCTACCATGAAGTGAGCATCTTTGTTTTGCCCCATTCTCCACAATGATGTCCTTTCTGCCTTACCATAGGCTCAAAGTGACAGAGTCAAGTGACCATAGCCTGAAATCTCTGAAACCATGAGCCAAAACAAACCTTTCTTCCTTTTAAGGTGATTTTTCTCTGGCATTTTGTCATAACAGCAGAGAGCTAACACAGCCTACTATTTCTTACACAGATGATATGAAATCAACTACATTACATTTCAACTTTCTGTTTCACTTAATTATGGGCATAATCAATACATATGGAATTAATATTTTTTCAATAGTTGCATAATTGTCCTTAAAGGAGCAGATGTTTTAAAATGTCACAAATTATTTGCTATTTCTTCTGTTGAGAATTCTAATGTCCCTCTTTTTAAATCTTGGCTGTGCTTGATGATTTGTCTCACCAATTGAATGAGGCAAAAGTTATGCTGCTTAGAGTTTCTGCCTTGGTCTCTGGGAACCAGGTGCCATGCTGTGAGGAGGCCAAAAGGTTCCATAGGTAAGCTCACATGGAGAAATCATGCACAGAAGATCCAAAACTCCCAGGCATAGCCCTGGCTAAACATATAATCACAAATCAGCACCAACTCAACAGCCATATAAGTGAGCTCTCTCCTCAGTAAATCCTCCAGCTGCAGGGAGACCTCTCAGGTGATGTTGCACACAGCGGAGTTATATTTTTCCTGTCAATCTTCACTCATATTTCACATTCATGAGCAAAATAAGTTATGGTTACTGTTTTAATCCTCTAAGCTTGGAGGGAGGTTTGTTATATATTAATAAGTAACCAGAGTGTATAAAATTGGAATACTATAAGTCACTCTTACTTACCTATGACACTACATATTAATATTTCAGTTGTTTTCAGGGAACTCCTCCCCCCAAATTTCTACTAATCTTGCAACAAACATTTTTGTCCACTTGTCAATCTTAGGGATTAATTATTGCTGTGAAATCTTTTAATTGCATTTGATGATTTTATCTCATGCTGCTGGTTTTTCTTCAAATGTCTCATAATTTGTGTTTCATGGTACATGATTTATGGAAAACATAGTGTTTGTAGTGTTTCTAAGCTTTCAGCCTTGCCGTGATACTCTGTCAATACTTATTCCTTTTAAAAACTTTTGATGGTTTTTACTAGTGACAGATGTGGACTTTTCTCACAAATGAAGGAGATTTTTAACAAAATCAACAACATGAGTCATGGCATTCTTTAAAGATAATCTCTTTTTTGAGAACCCTCCAACTGCCATCTTGCTACATTTTAGGAAAACACTTGCATATTTTAGAAAAACTAGAACAAGCAGCAAATGCAACGATTCCTTGAAAATGCCTTCTGAGGTCAAGAAATGTTTGTTCTGGGCTGGGGTTGTGGCTCAGTGGTAGAGTGCCTGCCTGGCATGGGAGAGGCACTGGGTTCAGTCCTCAGTACCACATGAAAATAAAATAAATAAAAATAAAGGTCCATCGACAACTAAAAAATATTTGAAAAAAAAGAAATGTTGGTCCTTTATTGTTTAGGATATATTTGAAGGAAGGACCACTGCATTGGTTCTTCTCTACTCTCCACTAAGAAAATCAGTGTTTTGTCATTTTTTTCTCTTTCTCCTCATTTTGAAGGTTATTTCAAAGCACCAGACTGGCAGAACTGTGCAAACGGTCTAATTTCAACAATATGTGTTTTCTGCTCTCAGATATGACACATCAGAACTGGTTTGGGGCTTGCTGTGGCATTAGAGTAAGCTCATGCTAGTTTATCAAGCTCTGTGTGAACTAATGGTGTGAGTTACCTGTGAACTCATTTGATTCTTATTATTCTGGTATTTTAAACATGGGTATGTAAGTGCAGACTTTTACTGGGCCTTGCATTTCCTCTGAAAGATATCATGGGTTAGGACTCCATGTTCATATGGGAAATAAAGGACCCAGAGAGTCTGGGGAATTGCCAGGAAGGCTCACTGCTTGCCAGGCTTATAAGGTGGTATTTCTCTTAATACATTGATACAATAAAAACTTGCATTTCACCATCCCAGAATTTTCATCAGCAAGTGGGGAAAATAAATGTCTCTTTGTGATAATTCCTCTAATCGAGATTATAGGACCACAAGAAAAAGAATGCCAAATTATTCATTTGTAATGACTTAGAAACACACACATATCAGCAACTTATCTCTTTGCTATGTTGAGCTCTATATTGGAATGTAATACCTATGGCAACCACCAAAGAATCTCAACAGAGAAATATACTTAGAACACTGTAGATAAATCAAAATGGAATTGTAAAAGATGTTCCAATTACCCTTTGGAAAGCAGGGGAAAAAAAAACAGAGAAATGAACAAAACAGAGGGTAAAAAAAAGCAAAATAAGAAATAAGAAGACAGACTTAAACCTTAACATATCAGTAAATTGAATATAAGTTGTCTTAATATACCAGTTAAAAGGAAGAGATTTACAGAGTAGCAAAAAATGACCCAACTATTTGCCAGCTATAAGAAATTCACTGCAAATATGACAAGAAAGCTAGGTTGAAAGAAAAGGATGAAAAAACATTACATGCAAAAGCACTGATCTAGAGAAAACTGAAGTGGACACATAATCATAAAGAACAGAGTACAGAAAATTGACATGGATAGACAGGGACATTTCATAATGATGCAAGGGTCAATCCTCCAACAAGACATAGTAATTCTAAGTGTGTACGTCAAACAATGGTGCTGCAAAATACGAGAAGAAAAATCTGATAGAACTTGAAGGAGAAATAAACACAATTATAATTGGAGACTTCAACACTCCTTTCTTAACAGTTGGTGAAACAATACTGTCAACAAAGATCTAATCCACAGTTAGAGATTGCTCAACCTAATAACAGCAGGGTATGTTTTCTTTTCAAGCACTCATGGAACATCTGCTGACACTGTAACCTGAGCCATTAGATGAACTTCCACAAATGTAAAATAATTGAAATCACACAGAGTTTATTCTAGAAATAACTAACAGAAAGGCAACAGGAAAATCGGCAAACACTTGGAAACTGCATAACACACTTATAAATAATCTGGGGTTCAAAGAGAAAATATCAAGAGAAATTTGAAAAATACATTGAGTTGAATAAAAATACAACACATAAAAATTTGTGAGATAGAAACTTCTACTTCCAGAAGGATGGGGTAGAGGTAGTTTTTCTCCCATGCAAGGCAGCTAAAAAACAAAACAAAGCCCCTAAATATTATATACAAAGCAAACAAGACAACTCTGAAAACTGGAGGAAAAAGGAAGATAAGTTAGGGATCTTGGTTCCCTAAACTGACATGGTGGGGAGTTCCTTGCATTTTCATTTTACTTTGTATTTGCCACACTGAGAGCTAGAAAAACCAACAACCTGAGAACATCAATGGGAATCACAGAGAAAAAAGAGCTGTAGCCAGAGAATCAGGAAAGGGATAGCTATGTAAGACAGAATATTGTTAGACAATAACCACCCTACTTCAGCAAAACTCTATAGAAATACCAGCAGCCCCAGCCCTACCTGTGAATAGCAAAGGCCAACTGTGAGCTGTGGCTTCCAACATTGCCAATTTTAACAAGACACAACTACTTCCCCCACTCAGGGTTGGGGGTGTTGCCAGAGAAGGTCAAGTGGAAGGTCATAATTACCATCCATGACCAGTTTTGCTGATGAGGTGTCATCTGCTAGTAGCCAGTAGAGGCTGTATGGGGATCTATAATAAGGCACCTGGCCCTCCCCTCTCTTTTTACTACAGTGGTATCCGTGGAGACATAGTAGAGAACTGGAGCTTCCACTGTTACAGAGCAGTAGTGAGAAACCTATCTCGGCTGTGTATTTGCAGAGTCCAGAGACCAAGCAGAAATCTCAACTTCTCTCTCACCTAACAGTACTGAGCTGAAGCCTTCTCCATCTGTGGAAGTGGGGCCAGAGGAAGTCAGTCAAAATTAAGACTTACATAATATTCAATCTGGTAACATAAATACCTCAACAGTCTAGATTTCAATTGAAAATCACTCATTGTACCAAGAACTAAGGAAAATTTCAACTCAAATGAATACAAACTGTCAATAGTATTAATCTGTTTTAGTCTGTGCTACTATGACAAAATACCTGAGACTGGGTAATTTATAAACAACAGAAATTTATTTTCTCATGATTCTGGAATGGAGCAGTCCAAGATTGATGTTCTGGTATTTGGTATCTGATGGGGGCCTTCTTGCTGTGCCCTTATGGCTGCACTTGAACATGACAGAAGGGGAAAACACATCCTCACATGGTGGAAGGCAGAAGGGCAAAAAGGGAAAGAAAGGCCTCTGATAAAGCACTGATCCAATTCCTCATGAAAGGCTCTACCTCTTACTACTATTGCATTGGGAATTAAGTTTCAACATGAATTTTGGAGGGCCACACATAAATTCAAACCATAGAAACACCTATACAATGATGTCACAGATGTTAGAATTTTCTTTTCAACTTGGCCACCCCATTCCCTGCATAGGACCCCCTGTGGTGCAGTAGGCCATCTCAGGGTGTCACATTTATTTGCTTGTTCTCAGGGATCGCACTACTGAACCACCTGTGTCTCAAAGTCTGAAAATCTGAAAACAGTATTTCATCTACTTTTCCAGTGGGAGGTTAAGTGCAGCATTGTTACTTGGTCAGAGCCAGAGGTGGACCTGTGTGTTGTGTCAGCTTCCCAGATGTCTCTAGGAAGTGAGAGAAGGAAGAAGTTTGACATAGCCTTTACCTATCACTTTCTAAGTTCACCAGTGAAACAGAGCAGATCACTTAAGCTCTTATGAAAAGCATGAATCAGTAAGCCAAATGCTCCCCACATCAGCTGTGATCTGGGGCATCTTTTGCCTGGGACCCATGAGCTAGGGCGTGGCAGAGTAGAAAGCTAGGTACCTTTCCTCAGCACCTGCACCAGGCCAGGACCTTCTCTTCTTTTAGGAAATTGCCTTGTCATTTCACATAGGGGCAAGCTGAGGTTCACAGGCTGAGGTCTGGCTGCCCAGTTTTCCAACTCAGAACTTCTGCCACCTGCAGAGTGAATGAGCTGCCCTCGACAGCTGCTTCCTCCCCAACAGTGTGTATAGGAGTCCCCCTTATCTGTGGTTTGGTTTCTGTGATCAACCATAGTCTGAGAATACAAATGTGTTGTCTCTTTCAAGAGAGAGAGACCACATTCAAAAAACTCTTATTATGGTGTATTATTATTACTATTCTATTCTAATATGGTCATTAATATCTTACTGCACCTGATTTAAAATTAAATTTTATCACAAGTATGTATGTATAGGAAAAAAACATAATGTATATATAGGGTTTGGTACTATCCGCAGTTTTAGGCATCCGCTGGGAATCTTGAATGCATCTCCTGAGGATAAGGGTGATTACTTCATACACTTTGGAAGGGTAGATGGTAAGGGCCAGACCAGAACTTAGACAATTCCTTAGAGTCTGACATCTTCAACACCCCAGCAAAATTTTTTAAGGCTAGCATCCTTCATGCTGAGCAATTCTGGAAAGGTTGAGCCCCTCATCTGGATGGAGGGGTGTTATGGTTTGGATGTGAGGTGTCCCCCAAAAGCTCACGTGTGAGACAATGCAAGAAGGTTCAGAGGAGAAATGATTGGGTTCTGAGAGTTTTAACCCAATCAGTGAATTAATCCCGATAGGGATTAACTGAGTGATAACTGAAGTGGTAGGGTATGGCTGGAGGAGGTGGGAATTGGGGATTTGACTTTGTATCTGGCAAGTAGAGACCTCTCTCTCTCTGGCTCTCTCTCTCCTTCCTGATCATCATGTGAGCTGCTTCCTTTTGCCACACTCTTCCACCCTGATGTTCTGCCTCACCTCAGCCCCGAGGAATGGACCTAGCTGTCTAAGGAGTGAGCCCTCTGAAACCGTGAGCTCTCAAATAAACTTTTCCTCCTCTACAATTGTTCTGGTCAGATCCTTCAGTCACAGCAGTGAAAAAGCTGACCAAAACAATGGGCTACTGGCTGGGACAGAGAGAGTGGGCTTATTAATCCTTCTGGTTTGGGAAAGAAGGAGAGGCTGGGAGCCTCATCTTCCACTCTGGGAGATTTGAGAAGGCCATGCGGACTAAAACTATTCCTACAAGTAGTGTGTGTCCTGGGCCTGCAGAGAGGAAAGTATTTAAGATGAGTTAATTGCCAGCATTCTTGAAATGTCTTTTGAAGTCCATGTCTTGCTATGGGGCCTCTTGCTTGCTAGGAGTCTAGTATTTTTGCTCCCCACATGTGCCACCAAAGTTACCTAAGTAGGATCCCCAAGCCCACTGGAGGCTATGATGGAACTGCTAGATCTCATGAGTGTGGGGAGAGTGGGACCCAGGGTGACCCAAGCTTAGGGATGCCCCTGTACCTAAAGCTATGAGGGGAGAACTGTGGCTAACATTGTTGCTCATAGGCAGCTACTGGGGAGTTGCTGAAGGAGGGATGTATTTAACAGTCTCACTCATTGGTTCATGCAGTAGTAAACAACCACCAACCACTAGTTCACTGTTAGGAGGTTCCCTGGCAGGGAACAAGGTCACCTTGGCCTGAAGAGCAAATTGTCATCATGACCTACATACAAGTCTGTATGTTATTGATTTTTCTATCAGGCCAAGCAAAGAATTATACACAAATCATTCAGCAATGCTTAAGGAATTACCATACTTGCCAGATTCTGGAGCTGTGATTTTTCCTTTGGGCTAAATTTCTGGATCTTAAACAAGAAAAGGAATTTCATCTGGGGAAGATGGTCAGTCATAGATACCTTACTTTCTAGTGTCACCTAATGGCCAAAAGTTTAAACTGCAAGTTAGAAATTTTAGCAAAGGAAAGAGATGGGGAGGGAAGTATTTTGAAAGGTAGGTGAAGAAGAGCTTTCCTAAAAAAGTTTGTTTCCTGCTTTATGAACTTTAAGAGATAAGCATGTGTGCCTAATGTCAATTTGATTATATGGTCTATCTCTGATTCTTCCCAGACCTTGCTGGTAGAAATGCAAAATGGAATAGCTCCAGGGAGATAACTTGCAATGGCCAGCAAAATCCCATGTGCCTTTGCCCTTTCCCAGTAATCCAGAAAAACCATGCAAAAGACACTCTGGCAAAAAAATATGACATGAAGTATATTTGAATTTTCAGATTTTCTGTAGTAAAAAGACTCAGGATGACTCAAATGTTCATTAACAGGGACCTACTAAATAAACCCTCCTACATCCACACCATCCTACATGGTCCACATGGTGGACCATGACATCCACCATGGTCTAGGATATGCAGCATTAAACAATGACCTGTAAGCTACAGAGGCTTGGTCAGTTTTGCCATGTCTTTATGGACCTTGTCCTTACCATCTGCAGCATGGTTAGCCATTGGGAATAAGGTACAAAAGCATGGTTAAGGATTTTCCTCCTCACATTTAATTGCTCAAAGCCAACTTTATGTGCTGACATTTTTCTGGTACCTGTATCTGGCATGTGTTCCTGCTGAGTGCCTAGCATGTGTGACTTCTGTGTTTGCCAAACTGTGTGCCTTTGGCTTTGTGTGCTTAGCACTGCATATTCATTGTTATACTGATGTTGAGTTCCAGGCTCTATATATCTGGCTTTGTTTTCCCAGTGTTGTGTAGCCAGCATCTGTGTCCAGTGTGTGTTCCTGTGTGCTCCTGTCCTATGCCTAGCATATGTGCTTGGCATCATGTGTCCAGGGTAGTGCCTGGATTTGTGTACCCAGCACAGTGTGCCTGGCATTTGCCCACTGCTCTGTGCCTGATTTTGTAATCCCAGGCCTGTGTCCCGGATTGTCTGCCAGCATGTGTGCAGGAATTGTCCCTGACACTGTGTCCCTTCTCCTTTGTGCCTGTTGTATGTGCCCAACATTGTGTGCCCAGTGTTGCTTACCTGGCTTTGTATGCCTAAAGCTCATGCCTGGTGTGTGGATGTGGCATTGTTTGCCTGAGGTTTCGTGCATGGTCATGTGTGCCAGGAAGTGTGTCTATTATTGTGCTGCTGTTACATGCATGATGCTGTTTGCCTGGCACTGTGCTTTCATAGCATGTGCCTTAGTTCTGTGTGCCCTGAATTGTGTGCCTGGCATCAAGTACCAATGTTTTGTACTTGACAGTGCATGCTTAGCATTGTGCTTTTTACCTACACATTTTTAGCATTGTGCTTTGATGTGTGTGTCCTACCAGCATGTGTTTTCAACCTGTTTTGGTGTATGTGCCCAGCATTATGTACCCTGCATTGTGATCCAAGAGTGTGTGCCTGGGGTTGTGGGCCCAGTGTTCTGTGCCTGGCCTGGGTACTGAGCATAGGTAACAGGGATGCATGCCATATGTGGTATCAACCATGTTGTGTGCCCTGTGCTGTGTGCAATGTGTTGTTCATCTTGTGTTGTATGCACTGTGTAGTTGCCAGGTGAGGTTTACCTGCACCATGTGCCTGGCATGGCTGCTCCTTATCGGAAAGGACACATTGTGTGGAGGCCATCCTATCCTAACATCTGCTCCTCGGGGCAGGACTCAGGTTCACATCTGATCCTTGTCCCTCCCTCTACCTCCCACTCCCTATAGTGAGCTCATATTCCTAGGAACAGGTGTTTGATTGTAGCTCCTTGGGGACAACGTCCTGAGTATGCAGATCTCCTGGTCTTGACTCTAGGGCCTTCAATGCTGGGATGGTGCAGGCCTTGTACATAGGAAGCTCCTCCCAATCTAATGTTGTCCCCAAGGCAGTGTAATTTGTCCATCACAGCTCACACATTTCCCTATGAAATCATCCCTTTTTTCAACCTATGGCCCTTTATTCTGCAATCACAGAGGGAAGCCTGTAGGCTCCTTGGATAGTGGACCCCTGGTCCTACTCAGTCCTCTCCCTCATCTCACCCCATGTTTCTAACCCTGGCTGGCTGCACCTTGCCTTGAAGACAGGGCTCAGATGGGCTCAGCATCTCAAGGGAGTGCATGTCCTGATGAAAGTTCTGTCATTTGCAGCAAAATGGATGGAACTGGAGGACATTACACTGCATGAAGTAAGCCAGACTCAGAAAGACAAATACTTTGTGTTCTCTCTCAGATGTAGAAGTTAAGAGTTAATCACAAAGTAGAAGAGGCAGAATAGGAACTACTAGTGGCTGGGAAGGGTGGAGGAGCAGGGGGTATGGAGAGGTTAGCTCACAGGTACCAGAACACAGACAGGAGGAATAAGTTCTAGTGTTTTACACACAGTAGGGTGACTGTAGTTCACCAATAATCTATTACATGCTTCATGAAGAGCTAGAAGAAATGAATCTGAAGGCTTCAAATATAACGAAATGATAGTGACAGAGAGATACTAATTACCCTGATTTAATGAGGGCTCATTATGTACATGTATTGAAATATTACAATATGCGCCATAAATATGTACAACTGTCATGTGTTTGTTAAGAACAAAATACAAAAAGAAAAGAAAGGCACACATTCACACAGGCCTTGTGTGGGGGCCATGGAGTCTAGGTCTGAACTCAGCTGGACATGGATTCCACTGTGAGCTCACCTGGGGTAGCATCAGCTTCATCAAAATGAGAGACATACTGAGAGAGGGGTCTCCTACCTCCTGATGGGCTTAGGTGCTGAGGCCCCCCTCAGTCCTCCAGTATCAGCCCACACTGTTCAGTCTCACAGCCCTAAGCATGATGATGCCTGATGTGGACACCAGGGGGCAGAGCTGCCCTCTGTCTCTCACCAGTCATAGCTCAACTCTACCTGCAGGACAAGGGACCCTTGCCTGGGAGTGGCCTCAGACCCCTTCTGTAAGGATCTGTGATGTAAATAACCCTACCCCCTATACAAACAAAGTGGTGGGTTTCCTGAAAAGCAGGGAAATTTTTAAAATGTAAATAATGGTAAAGTACCAAACTCAATGGTGTAAAAAATCACTTAAAAAACCCTGTTTCCTTGTGTTTTCACAAGCCTGCTAGTCCCTATGGCCTGTATGTGGCCAACAGAGAAATCATGGATTCCTTGCTCAGGCCTGCTGACGCCAAGTTGCTTTGCTTATCAACAACTTGTGTTTTCAGACTATCAAGACAGTAAAACTTGGGCATTTAGGTACTTTAATTTTTAATTTTTTTAATACTACCTTATTGTGTTTCCCTGCAGACAATCTGAGACCTCTTATCTTCCTAACTCTATTATTCCCCTTATTAATATGGGACGGGGTAACAAGGGGCCCAGCCAACTAGAACTCTCTGAATGAAAGGAAGTCTGTATTTTCCAGAACAGTTCTGGTTTGATTGCAATCTTGACATAAATGCTATCGTGTAGGACTTCTGCAATAGCTCTCACTACCTTGTTCTCTGCAGACTGTTACCCTTACTGGCTGTACTATGCCCTATCCTAAAAACTGTCTGCATTTCAATGACTCCTTTGAATGACTGCTAGGTGGATGCTATTCTTCTTTCTAGTACTACTATGTACATATTTTCTTCTAATGATTTCGGGCCCCAGAACAACAATGACATATGTACCTAGTCCACATCTTAGTTTTTGACCACTACAGGGTTGAGATGCATGCTTTGTTGTCTCTGGAAGTTTCCTCTCTCCACAGGTAAATTCCCCTGACTTCTATGCAGATCGGAGGGCCCAAATAAGAAGAATCATCAGCCGCTTTGGTGGCCCTTGACTTTGAGGTAGCTGTGAATTTTCCTCTCTAAAGGTTAAGAACAGAGGATCACATCCCTGGGCTGTAGTAGCTTGGACAAGCTTATAAAATCAAAGGTAGTTTTTCTCTGGGGAACTCAGAACTTCTACTCTGCATTTTATGATTTTGTTGAACTTTGCAACAAAGTTTGCAGCAGTCACTGAAACTGAAAGGGCCTAGGGCCATATACTCTAGGCTCCCAGGAGTGAACTTCCTGTGCGAAGAGGGGCTAGAGAATTTAATATAAAAACATTGGGTGTAAAAGAAATTGGAGTGATAAAAGAACACACAATTGTGTGTTTAAATATGTAGATTATTGTGGGAAAGTAAAAATAAGACCAGTGATATAGACTGGGTAGAATAAAAAGTTTGACAACAGGGGCAATGACAAGAACACAGTAAGCAGAATTCCTGTCTCTGCTAATAGGGAGCACAGACTCTGCACTCAGGAGGACAAATGCCTTTGGTATGTGCTCAATACAGAGAATCTGCACCTGCAGGGGCAGGGTCTTTTAGTGTATGATGTACTGAGAGTCTGCACCTGTAAGACCCCGCCTCCTTCATTATTTTATCTGTGCCAAGCATGTGTGTCTGTAAACTCATGGGCCTTCAGTTATTTTTTTTATGAAGATTTCACACATATGAGATGTGGGTTTCTCTGTGTGATATTATTGATGGTCTGCACCTGTGAAGACAAGGGCCTTCAGTATAAGATGCTAATAAGATTGTCCAAGTATATTAGTAGAATGGGTTTTTGAATAGATCATTGTGAATCTATGCACAAGAATAATTAGCTTGCTTTCCCACTCTTATGTATCAGACAGGGATATCTTTTAAAGTTTACTTGACTATTGTATAATCTAGGTAGTTAATAATTTAGTAAACTCTTCATGATGAGAAGGAGCTCAGTTATAGCTTTTTGTCTTGGTGCACACTAATTCTTTTCTGAGACATCTGATTTTGCGTTTCTTTGTACTACTGTTCTGCAGACAACATTCAACTCTCCTGTGCTGCCAAATAGTCTATTTTGGGGCAGAAGGCAGATTATTAAAAGGATCATGAATGTGAAGAAGAGTTTTGTGCTTCTCCTGGGATGCTCACAGAGGGAATGATGTTGTTCTGAATCTTCGAGTGGTTGAGGAACTTGAGGATGAACAGGGACATTTGTACCTCCTAAAAACATATGACAGTGTATAGAACTGGAAACAGTTTGGCATATTCAGGGACTGATCTGCATTTTCATTTCATTATAATAATCCTGATCATTTTGGAAAATAAGTGCAGTTAGGGATTAGAAAATAGAAAGTGGAGCTAGATCCTAGACACCTTGGTAGAGTTGGGATCATGGAAAGTTTTAAGCACTTGGACAACGTGACTGATTTGTTGTTGTTGTTGTTCTTATACAAAGCAGTGTATTCAACAGGCAAAAGAGTATTTGGCTAACTACCAAATAAATTAAGATCTTGTGCACTGGTGGGTCCAATGCATGCAATGAAATGCCCACTTCACTGGTTCTTGTTGAAGACTAGGCAGGTGTGAAGCGAGGGTGGCGAGCAGATGGGGATACTAGGTGGTCCTTTATTGATCAGAGAGAGCAAGGAAGAGAAAGAGACTTCTAGGACTACCAGTATGCAGGGATGGGGGCAGTGTAGAACCAGCAGTGTCAGGCTGCTTTTCTATTCCTTGATCTTGGAATCACACATAGGGTCTCATGAAATCTTAGCTAAGATATATTTTGCCTGTGAGTGAGAGAAAAAGGACCTTTCCCCAATTGTGTAACAATAGTAATAGTAATACTTTTTAACAGCATATCCTAACCTCTATTATTAGGATGATTCTCTCAGCCTAAGGTCCATATAGCCTCATTAACTTGGAAATATTGGGTATGCGCTGAGAGCCACGTTAAGTCACTTAATACAGTTTCTTAGTATGACATTAAATGGATGTATTTGGCAAACATTTACCAAGTTCAGGCCACATTATGCAGGAAAGATCGAGAGGTGCTAGTGGATATAAAAAGTGCAAACCAGTGAGGGGAAGTATATTTGAATGACTAGAGGTACATTGTTTGCTAGGACCCTTCCAAACTGCTATGTGGATTATGATCTAGATGGGCACAGAGATAATCCAGAGTCAAGCCCCACCTCCCTGAGCCTTGCAAAAGTGCAAGAGACTCTATTCCTCTAAGGGATTGGATGTCCAAGGTTTTCTCTAACCCTGTTTCCTGGGGTCCCCACCAAACTTCATTCTCAGCAGGAGACTGCTCACCTCTGAGAAACTGGACACCCAGAGAAACCATGACATTGTTTCATAATTAGGGAAGTAATGCTGACAAAATTTCAAATATGAACCCATGCCGGGGATCTTGGCTGGCTGTGGCTTTTAGCAATCTGCAGAACAGCACAGGCAGAGTCATTAGGAAATTACAGGCTGAAGATTACCTGAGAAACGGCAGGAAATTGAATGAAGTCAGTGTAAGGGCACTATAAGGCATTTTTCAAGCTGTCTGTTCAGATAGGCCTTGCAAGAGTGGCCAATAAGCATGTCAGAGATGAATTTGGGCAAACAACCCCTGGAAAGAAGGGAACTGTCTGGATAGGCTTCCTTCCCAGAGACCTTTTCTCTCTACTGTATGTTTGGGACTGGCTCAGAATACAGGGGCGAAGATCCAGCCAATTTACACTGGGCAGAAAATATTAGCAAGATTTTACTTAGGAGATTTCAGACCCAGATGTGCACATCAGCCATAAATGCTACCAAGGAGATGCTCATGGAGGGTGATGCCACCAACCCAGTGTCCAGGACAGAAAAACAGGCCATTGGTCTGCCTTGCCAAAGTCCCCAACAGAATGCAGCACTGCACCTGGCAGTGTGACACTTGCCAGAGGGCATATGCACAGCCCTCTCTGTCCAGGGAACTAGAGCTCCTTCTGCCAGCAGAGGAAGTTCTCTGGCAGTATAGCAACTGAAATGAAGAGGTTTCAGGAGAGCATAGGATTAGAATAAAAATGAGGCTGATGATTTTGAGGATGTGTTTCTCAGGTCCCTTTTTCATAAATACCTCTGTCCAGGGCCATGGACATTCTTGACTGCAATTTACTGTTCTGTATACTCCATGCTCTTTCCTTTGTGTTCATGGCTTCATCCCTTTTGCTGGAATCATTTCTCTTTTAATATATGTCAAAGCTATAGCATGATGCTGTCACTGTGAATCTAAACCTCTGTGACAGTTCTGAAGTCCTGCCTTTGCTTAGGGATGCAACGTACTTCCATCCCCAAAATGTGGTCTCATTTTCACACTCTGTCAACTTGAGGAAGGGTCAAGAGTGGCCAGAGCAGATCCCTGGAAGTCATGTAGACTGGCCCTATCAATCATTCTGGAAAACAACTTCTCCCTAGGGGAAATGTCTAAAGAGAAAGACCAGCTTGAGACACCTTGTGCAAAATCTAAGCTAAAGAACTCTGCAAAGCTGCTTAGAGAGAAGCAGAACCTATGGAATATACAAACAAGAGGTTTATTGTCAAAACTGCTTCACGTGGTCAGGGAAGCCAAGAAGTCCTGCTTGGCATTTGCTGTCTACAAGCTGGAGCACCAAAATAGTCAATGATTGCTGCGGTTGTAGCTCAGTGGTAGAGCGCTTGACTGCTACACGTAAAGCACCACATAAAAATAAATAAAATTTAAAAACAAAGGTATTGTGTATATCTACAACTAAAAAAAAAAAAGTCAATGATATCATTAGATCAGACTTTAAAGCCCTAAACCAGGAACAACCATATCCAGGGGCAGGAAAAGACAGATGTCTATCTCAGATTCTACAAAGAGAGCGACTGTTCTCCTTCACTTTTTTGTTCTTTCAGGCCCTTGATGGATTAGTGAGGCTCACCCATGTTGGGCAGAACCATCTACTTTATATAGTTCACCAATTCAAATGCAAGTCTTCTGGAAATACCCTAGTGGGGTTATGCCCATAAATAATGGTTTGTCAGTTATCTGGGCATTTGTTAGTCCAAACTGACATACAAAATTAACCATTCCAGGCAGTAACAGAAGATCTTAGGATCAGAAGATTATAGAGGAGCAGAGGAGGGTTCCTCAAGCTCAGATCCCTGACTTTACCCAGAAGGCCAGAGGAACCTTCGAGCTGAGTTGTGATGTAAAATGAGCTTGGAGGAGTTAGGACTCAGACAGCAGCCTCCTGAAGGCTGCACTAAGCTGCTGCTGTGAGTCTTGGGGATGCAGATTCCAATAAGGCCTCAGCAGCTTTGCTGAGGTTGTGTTTCCTCTCCCACTCTTTGCCTAGATGAATTCTGCACGGGCTGCTGAGCAGTGTGATTGGGGTTGCAGTGATATGCACATTTTTTCCAGCCTTCCAATGTGAGCTGAACTGACTCCAATTCTGTGAGGGAAGCTGAAGATAACTTGAACTTCTACTGAATTGACTCCTTTTCAGAAGTAAAGAACATTTAAGTAGATTACAATTTGATATTCTCAGTCATTTGATGTTGGATGGAGAAGGGATTGGAGGTAGTAAATAGTTGAGTTGCTCCATAGCATGGAAAATGGCTTGTTTCTGGCTCATCAGAAGTTCCATGGCTTTTGTAATATGATTAAACAAGGCATAAATGAAGCATTGGCACACGTTCAATTCAACAACACCCCTTTGCAAATGTATTATAAGCCAGGAACTGAGCTGTGTTCTCAGGATATTAAGCTGAAGGAAGCCAGCAACAGGATGCTAGCAATCCCTGAGTATCACTGCAATAAAAGGAGGCATCTGGCATTGTGAGAACACAGAATAAATAACCATTGATGCTTCCAGAGGGTGGATAGGTTTGAGGAACACTGCCGTGGGTAGTCAGCCTTTAACCAAAGCTTGAAGAAAACCAGGTAGGGCATGAAACAGAGGGGACAGATGACCATGAACTCAGTGGCTTGTTTGTAAAGTGGTTAGACATGAGGGTGGACTGACAGGGGGGACCTCTGTGGATGAAATTTATTAAATACAGGCAAAGGGTAGAAAGAAAGAAAAAGAATACAGCTGTGTTTAGAATGGTAATAATACCAGTGACTGGAGCAGGGAAGTTGAACTGCTATCATGGGTAGGAGTCTTGGGAACCTGGTAGAGATAATGCCTGATTGCCTGAGCCTGCTGTACAGAGGGAGAGAAGGGAGAGGAGTGATGGAACTCTGGGGGAGAACTGACAGGATTGGGAGGCTGTGAGGGAAAGGAGGACGTGGGGAGTGTGACCCAGGCCTCCAGTTTGGAGACTAGGAGGGGGTGACCCCTCTCACTGAAATAGAAGACACAGACAAAATGTTTGGAGAGGAAAAGGTTGTTTCATTTATTTTAAAAAGTTGTATTTTAAAATAATGAAGCCAGGCATGGTGTTGCACACCTGTAATCCAGTGCCTTGGGAAGCTAAGGCAGGAGGATCATGAGTTCAAGTTCAGCCTGAGAAGCTTAGCAAGACCCTCTCTCAAAATAAAAAATGAAATTAAAGGGTTGAATGTGTAGCTCAGTGGAAGAGCATCCCTGGGTTCAATTTCTAGTACCACACAAAAATTTAATATTGCTGTAGTACAATGATCTAAACTAGGAAATGAATACTGATTCAATTCTATTATCTAAAATACTGATACTATTTAAATTATAATAGCTAAGGTGATCAATTTTTAGTTTTCTGAGGTGAGATACTAACAGATGTACTTGGAGGCTCAGGGGCTTAGCATACATAATGAGACCTTTATCTTTTCATTAATGGTTGGTGTTTTTGTTTGGTTTGTCTCTTTGGATGATATACTATTTATTTTTCAATCCACTTGATATCATTTTATATTACAGTTTGCTCTTCATATCTGCATATTCTTCATCTTTTAATCAGAGATCAAAAATATTTTAAAAAATTGTGTCTGTACTAAATATATAGACTTTCTTCTTGTCATGATTCCCTAAGCAATATGGGATAACAACTATTTACACAGTATTTATATTGTATTAGGTACAATATGTAATTTAGGGATGATTCCAAGTATATAAGAGGATATGGGTAGGCTCTACACAACACTGTGCCATTCAATATAAGAGAACTGAGCATCTGTAGATTTGGGTATCTGCAGGGATGGTGTGCCCTGGAATGAGTCCCCCCCACCATACATACCAAGGGATGACTATGTATAATGTCCCCCTCTCCACAGTTTCAGCATTTGAAAAGAAATCTGAGTTAAATCTGCTTATTCACATTGTGAAAACATTTTCCCTAATGCCAGCTTTCTCATGTTTCCTGAACACTTCCTATGTGCTGGTGTGGCACTGTCTTCCTGTCCTCACATCAATCCTATAGGGAAAGCCACCCCAGCTCAGTGGGGTCCAGGGAGCTGAGAAGTTCACCTATCCACAAGTGCCTGCGGAATCACATGCCCTGCTCCTGTCCACAGTGTGTACGAGCATCTTGATACGTTGCTGGTTTGTCCTCCTGTTTCTTTTGTGTTGTCTATTTTATTTTCATCTGAACCTGTCTTGTGTTTTCTTTCCCTTGCGATTTTGAAGATAATATTCTCTTTATGCTTCCAGTGATTCTTTAAGTTGATGGAAATCCCCTTCAGCTTCTTATCAAATACCTCCACACTGTCTCAACCACTTTAGATTCCTGTAGTCATCTACGAGGACGTAGCCTCGTAGAGGCTTTGGGAAAAACATACCAACAACATGTCCTTTCTCCAAAACCTGTGCTTTCTATGATGTTACAGTTGCACTTAATTCTTGCTGTCCCCCCTCTCCTGCCGCACGCTACTTAAGAGTTTGCCCTCAGGCTTGGGCCTGGGCTGTTTCCTCATTCCTCTTTCCCTCTCTTTTTCTGAACCTTTCCTAGGTCTGTTCCTTAATCCTAAAGGTTGCAAGTTCCATCCCCAATCCACAGTTCCAGTTGAAATCTCCCTTCTGACAGATGCACTGGCCACTGGAAAGCTTGGTTTGGACATCCCAAATGGGACCCATTTCTGTCATGTTGACAGTTACACTCTTATTCCTCACTGCTCTTCAGTATTGCATCCGATGGACTCAATTTTTTTCTTTTGTTTTTGTACCGGGGGATTGAACTCAGGGGCATTCAACCACTGAGCCACATCCCCAGCCTTATTTTGTGTTTTATGTAGAGACAGGGTCTCACTGAGTTGCTAAGCGCCTCACCATTGCTGAGGCTGGCTTTGAACTCGCGATTCTCCTGTCTCAGCCTCCCAAAGTGCTGGGAGTACAGGCGTGTGTCACCACGCTTGGCTGGATTCAGTCTTATTTCCTTCCCTTCACTATCCACAACCACATCATCAGCAAGTCCTATAGATTCTTACCAAATATAGAGCTCTTCATTACTTCTCCCTGCTTCCCTTGCACTCAGCAATAGCTCTCCCTGAACAAGGACAAAGGCTTTCTAAATGTTCTCCTCTACCACTCATGCATCCTCCATTCAGAAGGCAGAGTGAGCCTTTTTTGTTGTCAGTCAAATTATGTTACTTATTTGCTTAAGGAAACAGGCGCTTGATCCATTGATGGGTGAGAGTGCAAAACGTTAGAGAACATGATTCAGGGTAATTGGGAATTTTTATAAAAATGACAAATGAATGTACCCTTTGACTCAGCAATGCCTTCAAGAATTTGTCTTTTGCACATATTTGCATACAATGACACACACACACACACACACACACACACACACACTTGTACATAATCTCAGCAGCACTGAAACAGCAAAATATTATAGACATCTCAAAACTTCAAGAGAAGACCAGACAATTAAACTGTAGTGTATCCACATAATAGAATATTTTGAAGCAGTAAAAACAAACAAACACACAAAAAATGAAATTAGATTGAGGAAGCTCTTCATATAATGATAAGAAAATGTCTCCAGAATATACTGCAACATGGAAAAGTAAGTTGGAAATAGTATTTTATTGCATGCTATCTTTTCTTTTTATAGGGAAGGGAGAGAAATAAGAATTCCCTTCAGATTGAGGGTGATGATATATAACAACAGGGGAGAAGGAAGACTGCTCATTGTATAACATTATGCATTTTGATTTGATGTTTGAACCTTGTTGAGTATATTACTGATGTGTACGTAAGTGATAAATTTTCTGAGACATTGTGAGGCTACCTTCCTTATGACTCCACAGCTTGTCTGAATTTTACATTCTCTGTTCAGACTCTCTTGTCCTCCTCCAAAAACTCTGTGGGTGCTGCTCCTGGGTGTCTTCCGGCATCAGGACAAATGGAGCCTGAGGTCAGCTGAATTTCTTTACTGTGTAGCAAACCAGATTTTCTACCTGGCTCCTCACATTTTTGTTTTGTTTGTTTGTTTCTTTCTTGTTAAAATTCAAAAATGTTGCCAGGGTTTCTACCTTGTTCTTTTTGTGTTGATTTTATTTAGCAGAGAGGAAACCTTTCATAAGTGCAGGCACAAAAAATTGGGAGAAGGGGCTATTATTTTTACTTAAACAGGAAATCCACATAATTAAGCTTCATTTTGAAAGAATTCATTACAGAATTTAATTTTGACAGGATTTGAGCAAAGTGTTAGAAATTATTTTGTTTTAATTTGGCCTAGAACCAAAGCCAAGTATTTGTTCTATGAAAATAGGGATTGAACACTATTCTCCATATTTTCTTCCCCTTTCTCAGCATCATCCAGTTTTTTTCATTTATCTATATTTTTTCACACCCCCTCCATCCATCTTTTCTCTACATGAACCAACATTTCTTTCCCCTGAATGTCCTTTTGGGGTTCTTCCCTTGATCTTTTTCATGCACAAATTATTATCACTTTTGTCAGTCTGTCCCAATTCTATCTATCACTGACTTCCCTAACCTGTCTTCAGAGTCTTCAACCTTCACTTTGTTCTTGTAATTTTTTGCTTCCATATTTCTTCATATTTTTCCCTGCCATTTCTTAAGCTCTTTCTATATCCAGGCCCTTTTCCTTACCACTTAGCTCTACCCTAGAGCTTTACTTTCAATATATCTCTTTTGGGAGGTGGGCAGGCCAGGGACAGGCACTGGGGATTGAACCCAGGGGCACTTAACCACTGAGTCACATCCCAGGCCCTTTCAAGTTTTTATTTAGAGACAGGGTCTCGCTAAGTTTGTTAGGGCCTTGCTAAGGTGCTGAGGCTGACCTCGAATTTGTGGTCTTCCCGCTTTAGCCTCCCCGGTTGTTTCTCTTGCCTCAGCCTCCCGAGTTGCTGGGATTACCAGCATGGGCCACCAAGCCCTTTACTTGAAAAAAAAAAGTGAGAGAAAACATTGTACCTAATAATACTATTTACTATATAGCTATAATAATCAAGACACTGTGGTATTGAGGAGAGAGACATGGATCAACAGATCAGAATAGAGAAACCAGACATAGACCCATACTTTACTTTCTATGCTAAGGGACATGTACATGCCCCATGAGAATCGGTGGTAGAAATTTCACAAAACAAGCTACAAAAATGGGGCTGAGCCATGGAAGCATCCTGACCAACAGAGCCCTTCACAACATGCAGGTGAGGGCATACATTCGACTTCACAGTGACATACTGACAGGATAACCAACAGAATTTTATATACACTCTGGAGAGTAATCCTTTACTGGATATATGATTCGTTGTTGGAAGACAACAAAAGCTTAGATAATATAAAATTTGTCAAAATTTTAGACTTTTTTGTATCAGAAGGCACTATCATCCATAGAATAAGAAGATGTACAACTCACAGAAAAAATTACAAATCATAATCTAATTAAGGGGTACTATCTAGAATGAATAAACAACTACAACAACTCAACAACAGGAAAGAATGTCTGCCCATTTTCTAATTGGATTTTTGTTTTTACTGTTGAGTTTTTGAGAGACTTTATATATTCTAATTACTAATCTTTTGTTAGATATGAGCTTAGGAAACACTTTCTCCACAGTCTGTAGCTTATACATTAATCCTCTTCACAGAATCTTTTGCACAGCAAAAGGTTTTCGTTTTGATGAGCTCTAAATTGTCTCTTTTGGGCATCAAGTCTAAGAGAATTTGCCTCCCCTGGATTCTGAAGACATTTTCCTTTTTTTAAAAAACTTTTATAGCTTATGTTTTATGCTTAAAGCTCTGACGCATTTTGAGTTAACTTTCATATAAGTTATGAGGCATACTTTGAAGTTCATTTTTTCTTTCCCGATGGATGTCCAATTAATTCAATACCATTTTTTAAAAGGTTATCTTTCCTCCATTAAGTTGCCTTTATACTGTTGTAAAATCAGTTGCACATCTTAGTATGGGTCTATGTCAGGTTTCTCTATTCTGACCTGTTGATCCACGTTTCTCCCCAATACCACAGTGTCTTGATTATTATAGCTATATAGTAAATATTAGTATTAAGTATAATGTTTCCTCTCACTTTATTTTTTCAAGATGTTTTAGCTATTCTCGGGTCTGTGACTTTCCATACAAATTTTAGAATAAGATTATCTATGTCTACAAAACTCCTTGCTGGGATTTTAATAGGAATTTCTTTAAATGAATAAATCAATATTGAGAGGATTGACATTTTTATTTTCCAATACATAAACATGATACATCTACCTATTTATTTAGGTATTCTATGATTCCTTCATCAGCATTTCGTATTTTTCAGCATATAGATCTCATCCAGGCTTTAAGTGTATGCCTAAGATACCATTTTGTTTAGGGTGATTGCAAATGTTATTGTAGTTTCTGCATATTCATTATTAGCATATAGAAAATGTGATTGGTATTTGTGTGTTGAACTTCTAAACTGAGACCTTGCTGAATTTTCTAATTCTAGTTCTTTTGGATTTGTGTAGGTTTGTGTTTTGGCCCAAATTGTGGTCTATCTTGTTGAAATCGCCATCTATGCTCAGAAGAATGTGTGCAATATTCTGTCTTTTGATGAGTGGTTCTGTCAATTGCACCCTGTTGGTTAGTCGTGCTATTCAGATGCTCTATATCCTTGCTGATTATCTGGTAGTTATATCAGCTGTTGGGGCTTGTGTTGAAATCTCTAACTGTAACTCTGGATTTTTTTTTTTTCCTGTCAGCTCTATTGGTACATTGAGACTATGTTGCTTGGTGTGTTTGGGATCATTAGGTCTTCCTGGTGCACTGGTTCTTATGTCATCATGGGACATCCCTCTCTATTTCAGGCATTGATAAAAACACTTTAAAATGTCTGTCAATGCCCTTGAAATAATGAATAAACTATGACATAGCCACATATTGGAATACTGTTCAACGATCGAAACAATTCATGCATATAGTGAGAGAAGTGATTCTTAAATGATTCTTAAATGCTAAGTGAAAAAAGAAAGCTCCAAAGAGTTACATATCATGTGATTAAACTTATGTAACACTGGCAAGGCAAAACTACTGGAAGACGTGCCTGTCAGTGGTTGTCTTGGATTGAAAGAGAAACTGAATATAGAGGTGTAGCACAAGGGAAATTTCAGGCCAATAGATTGTTTTTTTTTAATGAAACTGTGGTGGTTGACCCATACTTTCATTTATCAAAACCCATGGAATTATTTACTACAAAAAAGTACATTTTATTTAAGATAGTTTTTAAAAAATCAATCAAGATGTAGGGGAAGGATTGAATTCAGATGATGATGAATAACTTGAACTTCATTACCAATGACTGATGTAAGCACACAGAGGGCATAAGAAGAAAAGAGCTGACCTAAATATGTTAAAAATCCAGAGCGTGCCTGGATACTCTAAAGCTAAAGATACAAAGGATTGTAAATAAATATTCTGCTCTTATTAGCATATTTGTTTCCCAAAGGAGATGGATTAAGAATCTGAAGCTACTTGTACACAAGTGTGGAACCAATAAGTACATATGTTGTAGAGAATGGTAGTCCATGTCTTCCAGTCAGAAATAAGGAAAGGGGAAGTCTAAAATGAACCTGTGATGCTGCATTGAAGTTGGAGGATCAATATAGACTCATGAGTATGTGTGTGTGTGTGTGTGTGTGTGTCTCAGACCTCACTACTGATTGTAACCAAGTGCTATGGCAGGGAAATACATGACTATCTTGGAATATCCTGGGATGACAAGTAAAGAAGTGCTAAAATAAAACAAGTCAAGCAAACACAATAAAAGCAGAAAGATGGGGTTACATTGAGTGAGCACAGTAGTAAACCTGAAAGAGTTCTTAATGTCCAAAGAATAATGACCAAAGAATTCTCAGTGAACAACCTGAGCTAAAAATAATAATGGTAGTATTGGAATATAATCCAAAGAACAAAATAAACACCCAGGAGTCCACATGATACAAAGATATAGCTGAAAACATAAATAAGTAAAAGCAATAACTCTTTCTCACATAAGAATCCCAATTAATAAATACAGGGGGAATATGGAATATATTACAAAATCATCATTAGAACACTAGAGATATAATTTCTTCAGGAAAGATCCATTGGTGAATGCGGAATAGTGGGTAAATTTTACATAGAAAGTGTATACTATTCTAAGTATCTGTCCCCAAACACTTAATAATTATGATGAAAAATATAGCAAGTTATGGTGAAGGGCCCAGGCAGACGCTCTCTGAACCATGTGATCAAGGTTAGCAGCATCAGTAATAAATGATCCATATCAATGCCCACTCCCTGTGTGTCAAGGGCGCATCACTTTGTTTCCTTCCAAATAATTAATATTCTCAACCTAACCATGAGAAAACATCAGAAAACCAAAAATTGAGGTACTTTATACAAAATACTGGTTCAGTATTTTCAAAAGGGTAAGAGTTCTGAAAAGGAAGGAAAAACAGAAATTATCACAATTTGGAGAAACTTAGGAGACATGGCAACTGAACATAAGAGACATCCGGAACTAAAATGAATGCAGTAGTAGAAAAATTGGTGAAATCCAATAAGTCTATATTTTAGTTTTGATTTTGGAATCAGTGTTAATTTATTAGTTTTGATAAATATGCTTCTGCAAGATGTTAACATTAAAAGAGCTAAGTGATAAATATATTGTAATTTTCTACTATTTTTACAAGTCTTTTCTGAGAGTAAAATTATTTCAAAAATATGAACTGGATATTACTTTCATATGTTTATATATGAATACATGAACAATGTAATTCCACATCATGTATAAGCAGAAGAATGGGAAGTTGTACTCTATGTACATATAATATGTCAAAATACATTCTACTGGCATATATAACTAAAAATAACAAAAATAAATAAATCTTAAAAAATATATCATCAGGTCACCTTATGTGTATAGTAGGGAAACAACTAAATATATAAAAACCTAAGTAAATAAAAATATTTTAAAATAAGCACTTATACTTCCTTTTTTGTATCAAGTTATATTCCTGGGTAACCACATCATAGATGAAAGGAAGTATTCCCTCTAAAAGCATCTAAACAAATGGAAACAAAATGTCTAGTTACCAGGAAGCCTAGCAAATAAGGAGCTTAGAAAGAATCAGTCCCATCCTCACAGCAAGAGAAAAACTGAACAAACTGAAAATCAACAGCTCTCCTTAGGCCCATCAGAAAATTGATGTTACAGGGAAACTCTTGCCCTCTAAATTGCAAAGATAGACAAGCAGATACTGAGAATCACAGCCCACCAGAAGTGGCAACCAAGGAGCAGGAAATGTGCTGGAGCCAGTATTACAGTAGAAAACTTTAAACTGTAGTTGACAAATTGTGGGAGGCTCAATGCAGACAATCTTGAGAGTTAAAAAAGATAAAAGGCAGAGCCAGGCGTGGTGGCGCAAGCCTGTACTCCCAGCACTTTGGGAGGCTGAGACAGGAGAGTCATGAGTTCAAAGCCAGCCTCAGCAAAATTGGGCACACTTTTGTGAGTTTTACTCCCAGGATACCTATGAAGTTCTCACAGTTTATGTACGACTGGATATATGTTGTGATTCTATACAACTTACAACTAGAGAATTGATATGTTATCCTCTATGTACAATGAATCAAATTGCACTCTGTTATCATGTAAGCCTAAATAGAACAAATAAATAAATTAAATATGAAAAAAGAGAAGAAAAACACAATGAAATTACATTGCAATATGAAGCCAGTCAGTGGATTTTTAAAAAATAGTCATAGCTTAAATATATTTGGAAGGATTACTGTATTTTTAAACTGTAGCATTTAGCATGAATGTGTAGAAGCTCTAAAGCAGGACAGCCTGAGTTAAAAATCTTGCAACTTTGCTTATTAGCTCTATAACCTTGTGCAAAATACCTTAATTGCCCTTGCCTCAGTTTCCTCATCTGGAAAATAGGGATAGTTATAGTATCTATTTTTTTAGGGTTCTAAAAAGGATTAAATGGTTGAGTATTATATAAAGAATTTAGAAGAGTTCTTGCTACATAGCAAACCTATAAGTGTAGTTACTAGTCTTATTGTTAAATAAAGTTAAATAAAGTTTTAAAACATTACATGCTCATCACAAAAAATATAGGAAGTAAAAATATAGAAAGGATATCACCTGTTGTCCCATCTCCCCAGAGGAGCCACCTGTTGATGTTTTTATCTTTTCATGTTTTAAGTGAACAAATTTTCTATTCATTTTAATTGTGCTTAACAAGCACATATCACCACAAACCATGTCAGCATTTGCTAACTCAACTCATCCACATTCCTGTTAAATATTCCCAGGGCATCTTCATATGCATTGGATGTGGTACACAATCATGTTTCTAACATTGTAGTTCTGATGTTAAGCACTCCACAACCACATCCTAGATCTGCAACCACTTTATTTTCAATGCCATAACATGTGTGGTGGATTGGGTGGAGGCTGTCTGCTTCAATTTGGGTCCTGGATGAAGATGTTCTGAAAGTAGCATGGGCTTTTTTCTTAATTAATCTACTTATTGCAGCTGATGTTAAGTCATAATTTCTTTAAAAATTGTATTGGTGTAATGTATTATAATTACACATAGTAGTGGGATTCATTGTTACCTGTTTGTACATGCAAACAATATAATGATATAATTGGGTCAATTTTGTTCCCCAGTATCTCCCATTATTTTTTTTTCTAGCATACGCTTATAGAATAATGAAGCACCTTGGCCAGGAATGAAACTGTTTTCACATTTTTGCTGACTTAATAATTGCATATCTTCCATTGCCCCACTTAATAGTGTAGTCTTAGAGTTGATAAGATATTTAGTTGACATTAATGATGAAAAACTTAGAAGAATTTTAGACGAAAACTTTGGATAGCCATTATACAAATAAAATGTTAAGACTGGAAATGTGGGAAAAAGCTTATGACACTGTTAGGTTAGGAAATCCAAATGTAAAATTAATGTGCCTCTGCCATGCATGCAAAAATGTAAAGCTAAATATGCAAAATAAATTTGGTATTAGTGGGAAAAAAAGAATTAGAGAAAATTTACTTTAAAAAAAAACCTGTTTATGTACATTAACTATGTATAGTTTAGGTTACAGTGTAATATTTTGATAGATATTTACAATGTGTTATAATCAAATTAGGATTAAAAAGCCTATCCACCATCTCACACTTTTATCATTTCTTTGTTTTGGAAACATTTGAAATTCTTTCTTCTTGCTGTTTAGTAATATATAATAAATTTTGTCAGCTATAGCTACCTTATTGCACTATAGAATGCTAGAACTAATTCCTACTATCTGAGTGTATTTTTTGCCCCATCACCAACCTCTTTCTATGCCCCACCTCTTCCCAGCCTCTAGTAACCAACCTTCTAATCTACTTCCATGAGATCAGCTTTTTTTTTAGATTACACATATAAGTGAGTGAAAATGTGTAGTACTTGTCTTGCTGTGCCTGGCTTATTTCATTCAATATAATGTACTCCAGGCTCATCTATGTTGCTGAAAACGACAAAATTTCATTTTCGTGGCTGAATATTATTATATCATATGCATGCTACATTTTCTTTATCCATTTACCCATCAATGGACATCTCAGTTTATTCCATATCTGTGCTTCCAGCAGAGGGAGAGGAAAACACACATTCTGAAGCATGACCAACGTATTCTGTTCTTAAGGAGGCCTCTCCTCAATGGAAACTATTTTATTAGAGCCTAACTGACTTGTGGGGAAGGAAGTAACCAACTCTATCTCCTTCATCCTTCCTGCTCATACTGGGAGCAGGCAGAGTCATTGAAAAGCACTTAGGAAGGTCACAGCCCATGGGTATAGGCCCACTAAAAGATTGAGACCTAATCATAAAACTATGGAGTATGTCTCTTTCCCTACACCTTGCCAAGCCACTAGTTGGGCTCCTGTGTGACAAAAGGGGATCACAATTAATAGAATGGCACATCTCAGGACTTATTTAAGGAAAATCTCTAGGAGACTTAAGGAGAACAGGAAAGACACAACAAAACAGAAAGAAATTATAGCCTCTGACACCTATAGCAAATGGCAAACACTGCTAATTCCTAAACTGATTAATATAAAACCCCACAGTGAAAGCTACAAACCTCAGTTCCTTTTTTCTAGTACATCACGTTAGGCTTTTGATAACAAGGGTAATAAAAGAAATAAAACATTATTTGAAGTGGCAGAGCAAGCATCAGAATTGGACTTAGATAAAGCAGAGATTTTAGAATTTTCAATAATTTCAAACAACTATGATTAGTATACAAGGTGGACAGTATGCAAGAATAGATTGGTTATGTAAGCAGAAGGATGGAAACTTTAAGAAATAATTAAAAGAAAACTGAAGAAAAGTTAAATGGAGTCAATGTCAAAGAGATGCCATCTTCACTGCAGCATTATCCACAATAGCCTACATAGGGAAACAACCTCAGTGTCCATCAGTGGATGAGGAGAAAAAGAAAATGTGGAATACTACATAGGAGAATACTATTCAGCCTTAAAAAGGAAGAAAAGCCTGTAAACTGTGACAACATAGATGATGCTGAAGGGCATCATGCTAACTGAAATGGGCAAGGCACTGAAGGACAAATGCCACATGATCTCACTGAGATGTGCAATCAAAAAAAGTGGGACTCATAGCATCAGAGAGCAGAAGCTTCTACTAGAATTCTAATCTTTATTAGAATTACTAATACTTAATTACTTTACTTTATTACCTAGAGTAATTATCTTTCAAAAGTTAGAGAAATAAACAACTTTCCTAAACACAAATGAGGAAGTTTGTCTTGTGTTATAAGATTGTTGAAGTGGTGTGTTGTATTTGAAAATGAAATTGAATTATTATTAAATTTATATTGAAAAATCTGGGGCAACAATTAAAAATCATTTAAAAGAGAAATAGAATTTGTAATTTAAAAAAGGAGAGAAAATTAAGTCAAATATGCTTAATTAAGTAAAAAATGCTCAACCAAAATGAGAGAAGGCCAAAAAGGTGTTAGGGAGAAAAATAGAAAACAGTAACAAATATGGTAGATATAATTTAAATTATTTCAGTAATCACTTTAAACCTCATTAGTCTAATAATTCTATCAACAGAATTTCAGGATGGACCAAAAAAATAAGAACCAACTATAGGTTATCTATCACTAATTGATTTTAACTGTAAAAATACAGACAGGTTAAATGTAAGGTACAGAAAAAGATATGCCATGCTAACACTAATCAAAAGAAAGCTGGAGTGGCTATATTAATTTCAAATAGAGAAGACTTCAGAGCAAGGAAAGTTATTGGGGGATAAAAAGAGACATTTCATTGTGATTAAGGGGTTAATTCACCAGGAAAGTGTCCCAATTCTTAGTGTACATGCACCTAACAAAACCGTCAAAATACATGAGGCAAAAGCAGACTGACCTTGAGGGATACATAGACTTACATACCCCTCTATCTGCAATTGACAGGTCCAGCAGGGAGAAAACCAGTGAGGAAACAGCTGAACTGAACAACACCATCAATCAACTGGATCTAATTGCCACTTAGAATGCTTCATTCAACAACAGCAGAATACACCATCTCCTCCACTTTGCATGCTAAGCTTCACCAGGATAGATCATATTCTGAGGTCATAAAACATACTTTAACATATTTAAAAGAATAAATAAAAGCAAAATGATAAAATAAGTATTTTGGATTTTTACAATGCTCAACCAGGTAATGGATCCATTGAGTATCATTTGGTGACATGAGCAAAATGAAACCCAGCCACAATTCTGTTGAAATACTACAGCACAAACTATAACCTCATCAACAGGATTGAACCTGATTCTAGTTGATTTGCTGGATCCAGCTCCTTTTTTTTTTTTTTTTGCAGAAAATGTGCAGGTCAGGAAAACATGTCAAATTGCATAATGAGTTTGAAATTCAGGAAGTAGGAAACTTTATAGGTGCAAAAGCTCTGATTCTTCAACAGAAGAATTATAAAAAACAGAAAGAAGATGGAGGAGGGAAAAAATAGAGGAGTAATCTTTAGATTGAAGAATATTCAAATAACATAGCAAGTTGGTACAGTAAACGTAACTAATATACTGTCTAGTACACACAGTTGAATGCTAAAGCCGTGAAGAAATGAAAGCCAAGTCTTATTACAAAAGTTGGCATAGTTACATTCAGAGAAAGGGATCAGCTTGGATGGGGCATGGAGTAGGCCTTTTGTGCGTGGCTGCAAACTTCTATTTCTTAACCTAGGTGGTTGAGACAAAGGTGTTTGTCTTGTAATCATAGTTAACTAATCTTTACGTTTGTTTTGGTTTGGTTTTGTTTCATCTGAAAATACTAAGATAAATAGCAAATAAAGTAATGTATATATAAATTAAGAAAGAGAGTTAATGGGAAGTATGTCCTGGAACTTGAGAGAAAGAAAGTGCATTTAGGGGAGGAAATGAGATCTCCTTCTGTCTTGGTTCCTTTATGTACAATCACAGCCCAATGACCATCAGCACATATGGCCCCTCACAAAGCTTTCCTAGTTTCTGACTTATGGGACTTTCCAACTCTAAGGTTAGCCACAGCTTCCAGATGACAAGAGAGGGAATGTGACTGGGTTAGCAAGCCATTGAGGTGTTTATCCTTGGATTAGGTGTAGAGCAGCTGAGAAAGAATGAAGTCCAGGTGCAGCTGGGATCCTCTCATTTCTGTGTGTTCATTGAAGAAGAGGAAAGGAGTTACTGTCATTTCCAGTATGGTCTATGTCTCTTGTTGAGTGTGTTTTTAGATTATCTTCCCTTGTGATAGCCTGACTTTTCTCTCCATATTGTTGAATAAATTTCTCTATTTTTTGTGTCTGTTTGTGCATAAGAATTGCCAAGTCATGCAAACTTAATATCATCAAGTCATTAAGTTTGAAGATCCCTGAATCAATCTGAGAAATGTCATTATCATATCCTTATTCTGTGTTTACTTTCCAAATGCTTGGCTTTACTAATTAGTACCTAAACAGTATCCATTCTCTTTTAAAGGACAAATAAAAATTAAATCTCTATTTGAAATTTCAACTGACTTGGTAGCTGCAGTTTCTTCAATGAACCAGCATTTCAGTGCTGAACTCTCAGAAGGAGCCTCCTGTGCATGATTCTCATGGTCTCAAGTACAGCCTAGATTTCTCATGATCAAACAAGTCAAGACTGGTTTTGGGTAGGGATTTGAAGGTAAACATCCTTTACGTAGGGACTGTAGAGTCAGATTTATCTTTTCTGCATGTCAGTCACCAAAATAGAAAATAAGTGCTGTAATAGCAGAGAATCATTGAGTTACAAGTTTTGAATATCTATCATCTATGGAATCTGAAATCTGCTAAGTCATGATACATGAAAAGTATGGTTGAAAATGTAATTTCCATTAGCAGAATATTAAAACCACCACTGTGGAATCCCACAGTCATTCTCTCTGGAAACTTGAGCTTTGATTCAAACATTCTGACTGCATATTCATAAATCTGAGAAATTAAGAGTTATACAAATATAACGTCTTAAAGATGCAGCTAGGGATGCTGGAACAGTGTGTTCATGCAAGCTAAGAATGTGAGGATTGAGGATATGATTGGTTATGGCAGGAATATCCCATTGTTAAAAAGAAATCGTGTGGAGGACTCATATTCAAAGTGGTGAGAAGGAGGAAGAGACTAGCAACATATTTTGCATTAGTCACATATCAGTTGCTTAATATAGGTCATCTACAAGATGTGGTATTAGCCCAATTTTAGGAGTGAAGAAACCAAATTTGAGAATGAGCTAATGTCAAAAGTCAACTGGTAGATGCCAGAGCCAAGACTTTATTTGCACGTCTGTCAGAAGCCTCTGTGGGTCTGCATATGTGTGTGAGTGTGTGTGTGTGTGTTCACAAAAGCTCTGAGATATTTTAAAATATCTTTATTACATTCTTTAAATGGCACATAATAATTGCACATATTTGCAGTATGTGACATTTCAAAACATGTATATAAATGTATTAATCAGGTCAGGATAATTAGCATAAATATCACTTCTGACATGTATCATTTTGTTGTGCTGGGAACATTCAAAATCCTATTAGCTATTTTGAAATATTCAATTAATTATTGTCAAGCATAGTTATCCTGCTGTGCTTATAGAACTTCATAAGTTATTCCTTTTATCCTATCTGTACTAATTGTCCATCCTTTCTCCATTCCCCCTCCACCACACCCTTTCCAGGATCTGGTAACCATGATTCTATTCTCTGATTATTTGAGATCAATTTCAGAGAAGCTTAGATAGATGGTAATGACAGTAGTAGGGGAAGGGTGATAAGATAATGGAGGAATCTTGCATCTCTCTAACCAGGGTCTACCTCAATTACCTGCAAAATCCCCTAATCACTTGCACCTACTCCTCCTCTGGACAGAATAGCAAGAGCGAGCTTTTAGCTAATTCACAGGGCTTGCAAATGGTCTTCTGTTGACAATCTGAGGACTTAAGTACCTGCACAACATTACTCTTCCTCTTCTAAATCACAGGGATATTATGGGAGATGATATAGAAGTGGATCCCAAATTAATGGATCTGCACATTAGAATAAACTCCTGATCTTTAAAAACTCTCAGTGCTCTGGCAACCCCCAGGCCAGTTAAACAACAATCCCAGGAGGGACATGGGGGATTACCACCAGGAACATATTTTGAGCTCTCCTAATGATTAATTACAGTAGGAAGAAAATTTTGGAAGCCATGAGCTTATTTTCTTATTCATGTAAGCAATGATTTCATTTAAAAATCAAATTCTTAATTAAGTTCAAACCAAAACAAAGGAGATTTGAAAGAAAACTTGACAGATGTTCTTCAAAATTTCCTCATGCTTAGACAGAGTAAAGTCCCTGGATACTCAAGGTAGGAGCTCCCTGAATTTCATATTCCTTTCCTGAGACATTATAAACTATGTTTTAGGGCTATTCTTCTTTGGAGTTAACAAATTACCTATTTTTGCTTAACTAATGAGGTTTGGTCTTCTGTTATTTGCAAGAATTGACCTAGTATACCAGATTTCCCAAGACTATCCAGATTATAGTTCCGAAAAATCTTGTATCTCAGGAACACTGCAGTTACAATCAAATGGAGATGGTCAGTCACTCCACTTGGTACCAATGTGTTCTGGCCATTTTCCTTCTGGATTTCTTGGGATGTCCTCTCTTCATTTTCCCAAATGGGTTTCTAAATGAATCACAAGGATGATTTAACTTAACTACATGGGACTCTGAGTACATTTCCCACCTATATTCTTCATTGATTTCCATTCTCACATATTACTCCCTGCTTCACTTTTATTCCTTAACCAACACAACCCCTATACCCTAATTCTCAAGCACCTCCAAGTCAGAATGACAGTATTAACTCTGTCTCTGCAAGTCAGATTAGGGGCATGTGGCTCCCTGCACCCTCCAACACCACAATGTGTGACTCATAGTCACTGATAACTGAAGTATAAAGCACTCTCTAGCTATCTGTTCTTACTTCTGACTCAGTCTCCTTGTTCAGAGTTGAAGGTTGCCCTCTAGGCAGTTAAGAAAACAAAACAGTTATTACTTTAGGCTTTTTTTCTTTATGTAACAGATTTTCTACACCACCTTATGTGACCAGGAGTATATCTTAAGAATTCATTAGAGGAAATGAATAACAGGAACCTTAACCTGGGGTGCGTCTTTGTGGAGATCAGGCTGTGCTCTACTTTGTGTTAATCCATGATTTATTGACTACTAGTTTTCAAGTTGGGCCTAAACCCGAGTTAGACCACTTTGGAAAGCGTTAGTTTGCTATAAGCTACTCCATTTTGAGTTCAAGTGATGAGGTGGAATGACTCTGTCCTTGTTTGTACAAGTGAACAACCACCATCTGCCTGGAACAACTATAAGTTACAACCTGATAAATAATTTAATCATGTTAATAAAAATGACCACCTGTGGACTTATCAATTAAGCAGAAGCACATGGCTGCATGGGCATATCAAATTTATATTGCAGAAACCAGGCCCATGAGTTAATCAAACACATCAGAACACTGAATTATACAACCCCCTCACTCAATGCCCATAAAATAAGAAGACCTGGAGACAGGACATGGTGATAACCTGACCCTGTCACCTGGTCACTCATCATGAGCCCTGCCCAGGAAAATCACCACAGTGGCAAACTTCTGAATCTCTGTCCTCAGACTTTAGGGGAGTATAGTTTCTTCTGTCCGTGTTGATCACCCACAGCCAACCACAACCTACCATCTCACGCTGACACGCTAAGCTGAAAAAGCCATACATCCGGAGGTTGGCCTAGAATAAATTCCTATAGTTTAACAGCTCTGTGTCCTGAACAAGTTCTTTGACTGGTTCCTCATTTTATCTGACCACATATAGTAACTCTTTGTACTGTATCTCTCTCTGCCTTTGCTCTCAGTTTAGCCTCCTGACCCCCTGTTGCTGCCTTAAGCCTTTCTCAGCCTTTCTGTAACCTATATGTATAATTATGTAAAGTATGATGTGTGTTTGTCCATTGCTCTCTGTGTGGCTCCCTTTTCCCTTTGCCTATCAAGGAGTTCATTGGTACCAAACCTCTCACTTTAAATTCTAAAGACAGAGGTCTTACTTTACTTAATTCACATCTATAATACCTACCAGGGAAAATCTTGTCATTCTAGGCCATCTCTTAGGCTCCTGGCTGATGTAGTGGTTACCTTCAAGCCATTACTGGTCCCTAATTCAGCAGCTGTGGACTAACTAGGAGAAGAGATCTTGACATGACTACCTACAGTACCCTCTCAGAAGACTGTAGGCACAGCATTTTATCTTAGACACAATGAGAAACCCTGTGACTGCCATACCTAATGAGAAGATAAAATCAGCATTGGATGAATCCACTTAGATAATGAGATGCAACTCTAGCCTTTTAAGTATATATTACAAATAGCCAGAAATATTTGAGTTTGAACTTTAGCTTGTTTTTACCAGTGACCTTGTGCAATTTACATTGTGTCTCTTGTTCTCACCTCTAAAGGGTAAGATAAGCATACTTGCCTGTTGGGCTTGTCATGAAAGATTGATTAATGCAGCCTACCTATGCACCTGGCACACAATAGGACCTTTATAAGTACTGGTTGCAGGCACTTCATTCTCCTTTCTCTTGTCCTCAGGCATCATAACGCACCATGACACAGCACAAGATGGGCTCTTCAATCAGCAATCAGCTCTGCTTGGGATGGAGCACAAGCTGGTTGGATTTGGGCATCCAGCAGCCCTCCATCAATCGTGAGTCTCTTATGTAATCCAAGCACATGATCAGAGATCTTATACCTTAAACCTGAATCATCAATCTCAGTGCTAATGGAATATAGAAAAACGCTTTCCTCTGGAAGATCACTAAAAGGTCACAGTCTTGTTTTCCCCTGATAGATTTTCTGTCATATTATATAGTAATGTTCTGTTGGGTGGTGAGATTACTGTCCTCTTGAGAATAATAGCCATCTCTGTAGCTGTTACCCAAGTCTCCAGCTGGGCTGTGAGCTCCTCCAGAGATGACTTTTGGATCACTGGCCTTTAATTTTTAACTAGTTTTATCTTAAAGGAACACCAGTGAATAAAACTCAACCTTACCCCTCTGTTTATGGCACATTTACCATTAATCTTTACAAAGTCCCTTTTGTGTTATTTCACTCATTTCCTCACTAAATCACTTATTGACTCTTTATTTATATTAGTTATTAATTGTATCCTTCATCCAGAATCCCCTTTCCCATTCTGTTCCCCACCTTGGTGCTTGCAATGTGCACACATTGATATAAAGTCCTTTCAAAGCACTTTAATACATTCACTTAAACAAAAGTGTGATAAGAGTTGTTGTGTGTATATGTGACTTTTGTAAATATTGCTTGTTTCACTAACCCCACATATGTTGATATATATAAATCTAATTCCTTAACTTTGGTGCTGAGATCTGTATTGTGTACACATTTCTGTAGGGAAGGCTATCCACATTAACCTCAGAACCTTGCTCTCATAACCAAAGTCTCTTTCTTCATGAGATATACCATAAAGGAAGACTCCTGAGTCAGAAGATGCATAATTATATAATTTTTCCTGATTGTGCTCCAGAATAGCTCCTTTAGTTTTTAATTCTCAAAGTAAGCAAAAGCTCTCATTTCCTCACATATTCACTGGCATTTAATATAGTCAAGTTTTAATATTTTTGGCTCTATCATGTCAATGTGATAATATGATGCTTAAATTTTCATACCTCAGATTATTAGCAAGGTTAAGAATATATTCATTCAGTTGAGAGATATTCTGCCTAGTTTTCCATCCAAAGGCTTTCTCACATTCCCTGACCCTTTTTCCCCTACTGGATTATTGACCTTTTCCTTGCTGATTAACAGAAGTTCTTTGTGTTTTCTATATACAGAAAAAAGCAAAGCTCAGTGTCATTAATGTGTTCAATTTACCTTTGCTAAACAGAAATCACCAGTTCTGAATGAGTCTTGTCCATCAATCTTTTCCTTCAGTGTGTGTAATTTTTTGAATCTTAGTTATAAAAGACTTCTCCACTTGAGCTCACATAGATATTCTGCATCTTCTCCTATTAGCTTAGATTTACTTTCTTATGGAAACTTCACTTATTTGATACTTTTTTTTATGAACCTGTAAAGTAGACACATACATGAACACATACTTGGCTCTGCTGGATGGTCTAGGCTACTCCATTGCTCCTGTCCTACCAGCACACTTTTTTTTTTCAAATGGTTTTGTACTATGTATTATTACTACCACATCTTGAGCTTCATTTTTGGAATTTGTTTAGTAAGTTTTGAACTAACTTCTATAATCCATTTCTTAATTTTCCATAAAGAAAATGATTGCAAAAATAAAACCTAGCTATTAGAAAGAATCTGTTCATATAAACTAATACCTTGCAGGATTATTAAAGATTTTGAAAATACAATTAAAGAAGATATAAAATGTAGGAGAATTAACATGAATATATTAGATATTTTAGTAAGGATATTTTAAATATACAATATTAAATTTACATGTAAAATTCCTCTGAAATCAGAGTAAAGAGGGAAAACAAAGCATCTGTGTAAAAGGATGAAGTAAATAAGATGACATCCACTAAGAGATATTAAAAACTTTTGAAAGCGGGAAAGTACGAGGACTTATGGCATATGAGTTACCAGTCCACAGAATGCTAAGTGCTTAGGTGCAGTGAAACTAAGGAATAAAACAGAGTATTTTACATCTGGGGATTAAGAACATGACACTTTAAAATACCATTGAGAAAACAAGCATTTTCAGAAATTAAAAATATGAGGGGAAAACAAAATATTTTACAGAAAATAAAGAGTAGTTTCTCTCCCCAAAAGTGGTGAAACAACAAACAGATGAAACATAAGAGAGAAAAGAAAAAAATGATGAATTTGCAATTTGTAAGGGCAAATATCCATATAGTTGGGGTTCAAAAATGTGGGAACAGATAAAAGGAAGAAAAATAACAAGGAAATAATACTAGAAAGAGTCTAGGCATTTGAGGGCAGGAGTTTCCAGATCAAATGCTCCCACTAAACACCTAACACTAGATATAAAAGGGAATTTCATGAAATAAACTACTGTGATATTTCAGAACACTGTGGGAAAGAGTCCAAAATATTTTCAAAACATCAGGAATATAAAAGGAAAGTCATCAAAATGTCCTCAGAGAGTAAACAGTGCCTTCATCTTCCTAATGAAAAAGTATTTCCAATGTAGGCTTCTATATAACTTAGACAATCAATCTTGTATAAGGATACAGTGAAAACAATTTTAGATAGTAGGGTCTTAAAACATATAGTTGCCCATTGCAGTACATACTTTCTGAGAATTATCTGAAATGTAACATAATTTTTTTAAAAAAGAGGTTGGTATGATACCTTAAATTGGTAGAAGCAGCAAGAATTTCTAAGATGATAAAACAATCTTGAGGATGGCAATAACTAAATTCAAGATTCCATAGGAAGATTATCTGGGGAAAAATGGGAAGTTATTAGTAGTTTGGAAGTGTTAGGAGAAAGTACCTTTCTTTACTAGAGATGTGTTGAAAGCTTGATCGCCAGCCTGTGGTACTATTGGTAGGTGGTGAAATCTTTAGGACAGAAGGCCTAACCAGGGTAGTTAGGTCACTGGAGGCAGACCCTTTAAGGGGATGCCCCCAAAGACCTAACTTCCTCAGGCCTTTCTCATCCTCTCTTTTTGCTTTCCAGTCACCATGAGGTGAACAGGCTTCCTCCACCATCCACTCCACTATAATGTATGTGCTACCACAGGCCCAAAGCAATAGGGCCAAGTAACCATAGCCTGAAACCTTTAAAAGCATGAGACAAAATAAATCTTTGTTCCTTTTAGTTTGATTACCTCAAGTATTTGTTGCAGTGATGGAAATCAATTAACATAAGAGCAAAGTATTTATTTAATAAATTTCAACAATTTAAAATTCATTGACAAGAATATTATGGGAACCAGAGAGAATTAAACATAAAAACCTAGATGAAGTGGGAAGATTTGTGAAAAAACTTTAAATAACAAATTGGGTATCAGAAAAAAGAAAACAATTTCTTTTTTATTAAAAAAATTGTAAAGACTAATAACAAGTGAAAATATTAAAATTGATCAAATTCTTTCCTTGCCCCAGAAGCTGTAGACACAGACAATATTACATGGGAAAAATTACACCAAAGTCCTATTTATGTAGCTCCTATTTCACACAATATGTTGCAGAAAATAAGCTTCCAAACTCATTTTCTGAAGTCAGTTAATAATCTTCATACCAAAACAGAGCAAGTAAATTATAAGCAAAGAAAATGACAGACTGATTTCACGGGTGAACATACATTCAGAAATCAGAGATGGAATATTAGATAATTAGGCTGATAGTGTTTTTTAAATTAATGAAACAAAACGATTGTGTAGTGTTGATCCCAGAAAAGCAGGAGTGCCATCAGAGAAGATTCATCATCATTCATTATTTTATCAGAAAATCTACCAGTGCAATTTCTTACCTGAATACATATAAAGAAGAAAATCACATGGTTTCTCAATAAATTCATAAAATTCGTATTAAAATTTTTAGTGTTTCTCACATTGAAAACTCATAGTAAATGAGACTCTACTGATAATCTGTAAGAATAAGAGTAACCAGCAAAATTGCCGTATCAATAGGGCACCAGTGTATAAAAATGAATTTCATTCCTCTAAACCAGTAATAACTCTTAAGAAAATGTAATATATGTAGCAAGATTTAATTTGTAATGGAAATCATATCTATAAAATATTTAGGATAACCTAATCAAAATAATTTATGAGATCTGCATGGAGGAAAAAAATCTATTATTCTAAAGGATTGGGTTTCTCAAGTAAAGATTTTTGAAATAATTATAGATTCACATGCGTTTGTGAGCAATATTACCTAGAGAGGCTGCGTATACTTTGCCCTCAATGGCATTTGGAAAAACTATTACCATAACACAGGCAGAAAATAGACACTGGTACAACTGACCTACCATATTCAGATTTCTCTAATTTTATATTCATCTCATTTTTGTGTGTGTGCATGTGTGTTTAATTCTATGCAATTTATCACACAGGTAAATTTATGTCTTCATGACTGTAGTCAAAATAGAGAGTGGTTAAATTATTACAAGATTCCCTAATGTTGTCCTTACATAGCCACACTCACCTGCCTCCCTTCCTCATTTCCCCTGCATTCCTAATCATTGTCACCCACTAATGTATTATTTTCCACTTACATAATTTTGCCACTTAAATAATTTTACCACCTAAAAGATGAGCTATAAGTGGAATTGCACAGTAGATAGTCTTTTGTTATTGGGTTCTTTGAATTCAGCATCATTCCACATTTCGATATCCAAGTTGTTATGTGTTCATCAATAGGAAATTCCTTTTTACTGCTGAGTAGTAGTCTGTGATGTGGATATAACCCAGTTTATGCACCATTTGCCTACTGAAAGACAATTGGTTTGTTTGGGGCTATTAAAAATGAAATTACTGTGAACATGTATGAACATATTGTATACAGATGAGTTTTCATTTATTTGGAATAAATGCCCATGAGTGCAATTGATGAGCCATGTGGTAATCACATATTTCTTTGTTTGTTTGTTTTGTTTATTTGTTTGTGTGTGTGTGTGTGTGTGTTGCAGGGGATGGAACATGGGCCTTGTGCATGTGAGGCAACCACTCTACCACTGAGCTACACACCCACTACCATATATTTACTTTCATTAGAAACTTCCAAACCAGTTTCCAGAATACCTGAACCATTTTACATTCTCACCAACAATAAAGGAAGGGTAGCTTTTTAAATATAAGCACAAATAAAGGTATGTTAATAAAACTGCAAACGGTGTGAAAGTGTATAAATATAAAAGCGCCTCTTACCTCATTTCTAATTACTGAAATTAATGACTGCCAACAGTCCCTTGATTAACTTCCAGAATTATTTTACCCAAATGGAGTCATATTATATCTGCTATTAACTTCTTTATGAGTGGCTTCTTGTATTTATATCTTTTCTATATGCACATATCTATCCCATTCTTTGTAAGGCTGCACAAGATCTAGTTTGTGGATATGCCATCCTTTATTCAACTTGGAGTTTAATAGGCTTTTAGGGAGTTTCTTGTTCTTTTTGTTAATATAAACAATACTGTAATAAATATTTTAATCTACATTCTAAATTCATGTATTACTGCATACTGCAAGATATGTTATGAATTATTAAATATGATGCAAATTAAATCTTTCACTGATATTCTCAAACTTCTCTCCTAAAGAGGTGCCCCCATTTATGCTCTCCACAATAGTGTATGGGAGTACATCTTTTCTTAAGCTCCTCAGACTCTGGACTTTATCAGAATTTTTAATCCTCACTAATTTAAAATACAGAAAATAAATTCTGCTATAGTTTGGATTTGAAATACCTCTCAAAGTCCCACGTGTTAAAGGCTTAGTCCCCAGCTGGGTGCTATTAAGAGGTGACCTAGAGACAATCTTTTGGTCATTGGGGAAATGCCTGAAAGAGGATAGTAGGACCTTGCCTCTCCCTTTACTTTTTAAATTTAATTTATTCTACTTAGGTATACATGATAGCAGAATGCATTTTGATTCATTGTACACAGATGGAGCACAACTTTTCATTTCTCTGGTTGTACGTGATGTAGAATCACATCATATATGCAGTCATACATGAAGCTAGGGCTATGATGTCCATCTCATTCCACCATTTTTGCTGTCCCCCCTCCCCCCCCTTCCCTTTGACCAAAGTTCCTCCATTCTTCCCGTGTCCTCTCCCCCATTATGGATCAGCACCCACTTATCATAAATAAGAATAAGTGTTGGCGAGGATGTGGGAGAAAAGGCACGCAAATTGGTGCAACCAATCTGGAAAGCAGTATGGAAATTCCTTAGAAAACTTGGAATGGAACCACCATTTGACCCAGCTATCCCACTCCTTGGTATATACCCAAAGGACTTAAAAACAGCATACTACAGTGATGCAGCCACTTCAATGTTTATAGCAGCTCAATTCACAATAGCTAAACTGTGGAACCAACCTAGATGCCCTTTGATAAATGAATGGATAAGGAAACTGTAGTATATATACACAATGGAATATTACTCAGCAATAAAAGAGAATAAAATTATGGCATTTTCAGGTAAATGGATGGAGTTGGAGAATATCATGCTAAGTGAATTAAGCCAATCTCATAAAACCAAATTGCCTCTTCCTTTTGCTCTTTCTCTTCTGGCTATGAGGTGGCAGTTTTGCTTGCTTCCTGTTCCCACCATAATGTGCTGCCACAGGCCCAAAGCAAGAGGACAGTAGACCATGGACTGAAACCTCTAGAATTACAAGTTCAAACAATCCCTTTCTCTTTATAAGTTAATTACTTTAGTCATTGTTATACAGACCAAAAGTCAACTGACACAAATCTCAAATTAATTCAAGGTAGTGTTGAAAATCATATTGCAAATCTCCTTTTTCTCCAGTCACATAGATAAAACATACAGAGAAACAAAATCTTAAATATGTGCAGCCAGGCTGCAAAGCAGAAAAATCATATCTGAGAAACCTAGAAAAACAGAAACTAGAGAGCTGAGAGAAGCCTCTGGCTCCTGGGAAAAATGGGACATGAGCCATGTCAGTGCTGTGGAATAATATCTTCATAGAGCTGAATGTAAATAACTATCAAAATAGAATTCTATATGCAGTTACACTGTTTTTTTCAAGGAATATTGGAAGAGTACAAGTTGCAGTATCATTTTTTAATCTCTCCTGATTCTCCATGGGTAGAGAGAAAAGGAGATAGCAAAACCTCAATTCCACAGATAGCCTTAACAATAAAGCTAGATAACCCAACATCCCTGAGACCCCAGGATACAAGAAAGAAACACTGACTTCCCGAAGGCATGTGTAGGTTGGGTTCTGAGAGATCTGAGGCCTTCAATATAACTATAGAGGGGGTTTTTAAGCACATGCATGCCATGTGTGAGGCCCTTGGCTCAATCCCTTGCATTCATGCACATGCACACAAACATATACTCACACAAAATTAAGGAAGGGCCAGTTTTATGGGCAAAGAAACAGTGCTCAGAAAGGGCTTCTGCTTGGAGTTTAATTTTCTGAAATTGCTGTCTAGATTTATTCTTTCTCTTTACAAAAACAAATTTTTTTTTTTGAAGCACAGGGGATAGAAACTAGGGCCTTGTGCATGCCAGACAATCATTGTACTACTGAGCTACACCTCCAGCTGAAGATTTATTCTTTTTTTTTTGGTACCAAAGATTGAATTCAGGGGAACTCGACCACTGAGTTCCCAGTGGTCCCCAGCGCTATTTTATGTTCTGTGTAGAGACAGAGTCTCACTGAGTTGCTTAGGCCTTGAGGTTGCTGAGGCTGGCTTTAAACTCGCAATTCTCCTGTCTTAGCCTCCCAAAGTGCTGGGATTACAGGTGTGTGCCACTGCACCCGGCTGAAGATTTATTCTTAATGATTGTATCTTTGAATTTGCCCAGTGAGACAACAGAGCATACACAGGCACTTGGAGACTCAGCTCCTGTGTGATTCTATGTCTTGCTGCCTTTCTAGGATGATTTCTCATCTCCCACTACTCAGCCTATGCCTGACAACCAGTCACCCAGTGGGGACCTGATGGAGATGTCTAAATATGTGCACTCTAGGAAGTAAACTGTAAATTGAGGTTCCAGTGCCTATAACAGTCTGTTTTCACTGAACTCACAAGTATCCTTGTGTGCAAGCAAGTGCAAAAATAACAGGTTAAAAACACTGTGACAGGTTGAGAGAGAAACCGTGGAAGACAAGTTTTGTCTTTTGTTTCCTTATACTCTCATTTTTCACTGTTCCCCAAAATTATGTGGCAAGGCTGCTGGATGGTTACTTTCTGAAAATTCAGAAAGGCCAACTTTTGAAAGCAGCTGGAATTGGGAGGGGTTTTCTTACTCTTAAAGCAATTGAGGGGAGGAGGATCTCAATAAGCCTGAGGGGCCAGAGTAGATTAGGTCCTGCAAACTCTACATGATAATAACCCAATCTTCCTTCTAGGACAAAGCTCCACATTGAGAGAACACCAGTAAAAAGAGCATCCAAATTTAGTTGCATAGGAACAAAAGAAAAAGAGGGTCCTAATACAGGTTTGGGAAGGTAGTATGGTTTGAATAATGGTTTGTCTTCTCTAAAATTCATGCTGGAGTTTAGTCCCCATTGTGAACTATGTAGAGGGTGGGAAATTAATCCAGCAATGGTGCTTAGAGGTGTCAGTCTTTGGAAGGCAATTAGGAAGGCGATTAGGTAAGGTCATCAAGGTGGAGTCCCCATAATTGAATGTTGGTGGCTTTATAAGAGAGAGACTAGAGGATGCACACACACAGAGAGACACATACACATGCTACTTTGCTCTGCCTCAGGATTCTGCCTGCAAGAAGGCCATCACCAGATGTGGACAATTGATCTTAGACCTTCAGAACTATAAGCCAAAATAAAAATCTTTGCTTTATGGATGACACAGTCATGGTGGTGTGTTCTAAGCAATAGAACAGACCAAGACAGGAGGGGAGCAGAGTCATACTCAGAAAACAAAATGAAATATTTTCTAACATTTCTCAAAAATAATAGCAGTCAGGATTCAAACAAAGAAGTAGTGACTGAGCTTGTATGCATATATTTGTGTGTCTACATGTGTGTGAGGTCAAATTCTGGGGGTGGTTAAGCAGCCTTTGTCAGACTGCTCTCTTTGCCTCAGATTCTGGAGTCTGATGTTCCTGAAGGGCAGTTGGGAAAGGAAGAGGTCTGTACAGTGGAGGAGCAAGAACAAGCTGGAACTCAGGAGCACATGCTGGAACCCTGTAAAGATGGACTGAAACCTGTGTCAGATCTTGCTACCACTGATACTGGCAGTATTGGTGTTCTAAGGAAGCCCTGGCTCTGTCATGGAGCTAAATACATGCTTGGCCCAGACACCATAGACATGCTAGGAAAAGCAGAGTCTAGCTCCTGCTTCATGCCAGCATGTATGAGCTACCACATGGTTGTTGTTTCACTTCTTTCTTCCAAACCTCTCACAACAATACTCTATTTTAACAAATGAAAGCAAAACCAATACAGTGAAGGGATTTTGTCAAGTAGACTCATTACAAAGCCTCCACAGTCCTGGAGAGCCAGGTGTGATGGGAGAAAACCTGCTAAATCATGCCTCCTCCTGAAAGATTAGAAGTAAGTTCATGTAAAGTCAGTAATAGGAAAGGATATAATCCACACAATTTTTTTTATAGAAAAAGAAATTAAAAAGAAAGGAAAAAAAAGATATTACAAGGATGCCAGACAGATATTTCAGTGAGAGAATTAGGAATGTATCAACAGATGAAATCTACATCTTGCTATTTTAAAATAACTTATTAAGAAAATAGATACAAAAGATGAAGTAATATAAATTGTGTTAGAACTCAGTGATAAAAGGAATTTAAAGATAACAGCATCTTATAAACACAAAACAAACACAAATAATCATAATAGGAACCAGATGAATGAGAAATTATACTCCATTTATGTATGATGTGTCAAAATGCATTCTACTGTCATGTATAATTAATTAGAACAAATAAAATATATATAAAAATAAAAATAATCACAATAGGTAATGTCTTAAAAATGTAGAAGAGAAAGTTAATATTTTTATAAAGAATTTGAGTGAAAGTAATAATGTAAAAGACTACTGCTACCACTAATTATTTAAAAAACAAGGGAATAAGACAAATACTAAGAGTTATAATTTGTAAAATCTTTTGAAAACCAAAGATTTGAAACCATAGAATGAAAGGATATTTTGCATACTTGGGAATGTCACTAGAAAACAATCAACATCAAGACCACAAAGTTCCAGTGCTAGATTTTAAAGAAAAAGAAAAATTGGGGTATTCAGGAAAGAAACATACAATAGGAGAAATATATAAAAGAAAAAGAAAATGATACGATCATCAGACCTTTCAAGAGCAACATTTTATGCTGGGATAAAGGATTAAAATACTTCAAGATATTCAAAATTTTATTAAATGAGCCAAGGATTTTATATCCAGGCAAAATGACTTTGAAGTATAAAGGGAGCACAAAGTCATCAATATGCAAAACTTCAGGGAACATTTTCTAGGAAACTTTCCTACAAATGTACGGAGAACTAGCTTTAGACAATGAAATCACAGAAAAGATATTGGCACAAGGACTGTGGAGAACATTCAATGTATATCTCTTTGTAGAACAAAGATTAAATATCAGATATGGGCAGAGAGGAAAGCATGTATATGATAGCTGTATGCTTTGACAATGGACATACATCACAATTTTTAAAAAGAGAAAGAGAAAATGGAAAAGTAAAACATACAAAACCAATTTTAAATATTTATTTGCAACAATCTTGGTGACAATGATGCCATTGCTAGTCTGAATATGCTCTGATTGTAATACGAGATAAATGAGTAATGCATGTGTCGTTGCAATTCAATTATCCCAAGAACCTTTTAGAACCAGGGGTTTTAGGAACCAAAATGTAAGAGAGAAAAGCTTAAGAAGTAATCTATAATCCTGAATTTAACTCTGAGTTATTTTATCATAGAGATGAATGGATGCATGGATAGATGGAGGGATGGGTAGATAGTCTTGAGTCTTAAAAGGAGGAGACTTAAAAATAGCATTTACAACTAAAAGACACCAGAGTTTCTTAGAGAAATGGTTGAAATAGCTGATTCTAGGTCTAGGTTAGAAAATGTAGGAGATGAGCTCAGGATATCATCTTGCAACAGAGGATAGGGGCATCAATTTGTAGGACTGTGTTTAAGACTGGGAAATTTGAGCATCAGTAATGATGCCTGTAATCAAACAGATCAAACAGGTGTACATCTGTGAGCTCATTATGGTGCACTATAAATATAGATCCACCAAGACAAAATTAAATGTGCAAGCATTGGTTTATTTATTTATTTGGAAGAAAATGCCCATGTGGGAGAAAATTGGAAGTAAGCCCAAGAAGTGTGAGAGGGTTATCAGACTTCAATATATGTCTGCTCCAAGTGGAGAAAGGAGGGGGCTCCCTGGGTGCAAGAGTCTTAGACTACCAGTCAGGAAGGTTCCACAAGAGTATTGGGAGCTCTTGAGCCAAAGGTAAATGTCAAGGGAGTTCAGCATCTCTCAGGAACTGATGTCTCAGGAACATGAAGCAGGATGTCACAGGTATGGCTTCAACACAAACAAGAAGATTTAATCACTCTGTAACTGGGTTGAATTATGTAACCTGATTTAGCTCTACCTGGTTGTTCACATACACACACATGTGCACACACACACATTCACTTAACCTTATAGTATACTAAGGAACCAGTTTACTGTTTTGATATTTTTTAAATAAAAGGAACATCTGTCCTGCCTTTCTATGCAAATACTACTGAGAAACTAAATGCAGATGTGGGGATATATTTAAAAGAAGAAGGAATTACAGAATTGGAGCATCACCACTTTTCAACAGCTACCTATTAGAGATCTAAGCACTGCCAACTAAAAACTTACAGTTGCTAAACACAAAAAAAGTGATATAAGTAGACATTATGTGTCTCTTGACAATGAACACAACAGCACCAATGAAGTAATCTCCCTTCCAAAGTGAAATCTGGGCCAGGTTAAGTTTATAGATTCACTATTGATTTGCAGGAAACCTAGAGAAACAATAAAAATGTCAGACTATACCATGGGAATCCAATCAGCGGAATCTTCACTCTACAGTTTGATTTCTTCAATGAAAATAATTAAGGTTAAAAAGATACAGAGGAGTAATAGACATATTTTAAAAAATCAGGCTGAGCTAAATTATAGTATTCAGGGCTTCTCACCTGAAGGTCACAAAATCATAATAAAAAGTAATAATTGCATTCCCATAAAACCTGGCGTGGCAGTTACTTTCATTAGAGGAGGCTGCTGCCGATGTTGGTAAGGCAACTTGAGCTTTCTGGGGAGTGGCATCATATCATCTCATCCATGGGTGGTTAAAAGAGCATTCATTTTATCATACATCTTAAGTGATATAGTTCACCTGCAGTGTTTTTTTGTATTCATATGAGTGATAATAACAAAATCAAAATCTTAATGGAAAACAGAGACATCTCTAGACATATAACAGAGCTTACCCTAGGAAGACACTCACTGAAATGAATACTAAAGATGTATGTTCATAAGAAGAGTAAACACAGAAGGGAGAGTACATTAAGAAGCAATGTTGATAAAATTAAATACAGCCTATCTAAATTATATTGGCAACCCTGGCTAAACAGTAAGTATAAAATGTAACTCTCAAGAACCACTTATAGGGAAGATGGAGGAAACACATGCCAACCAACCTTCTTATCCTACCGAATGGGAAAACCTGAACAGAACTCATGGGCAGCAATTTGGGAGGTTTGAAAAATAAATGTCAGTAAGCAGATCAGAGCAAACTGCTAGAACACAAAGCATCAATGAATTTCTGATGAGTTTAACATTATTTTCCCTGCCTATTTCCTAGTCTGAATTCCATGCAGTAAGAAATCTGGAATCATGCACTGCGGTGCAGAGTTCCAGCAAATATCTTCTAGTTTGAACTCAAAGTCCAGAAATGAGAAACAGCGTGAAGAAACCCCTCATTTCTTTTTTTGTACCCTTTCCCCAGGCAATTGTGTAATGGGGAGAGCAGCCATAGCAAAAGCAGCCAGCAGTGGAACACTTGAAGGAGTCAGATCTTCCACAGAAGGAAACGTTTTCTAACATTTGTTTGACATCGTCAAGAGAGCAGAATCATGCCAGGTGCTGGTGCTGCACACCTGTAATTCCAGTGGCACAGGAAGCTGAGATAGGAGGATTGAGAATTCAAAGCCAGTCTCAGCAACTCAGTGAGGCCCCAAGCGACTCAGTGAGATCCTGTCTCTAAATAAAATACAAAAAGGGGCTGAAGATGTGGTTCCCTGGGTTCAGTCCCCAGTATCAACAAACAAAAAAAACCCAGAATCAATCCCAGGAAATATTTTTCTCCCTTTGGTCTGTGTAGGTCTAGAGAATTTGTAATTGCAAAACTGGGTAGCTTCTGGCTAGAGGAACTTCAGCAAACCAGTTAACATTAGAGAGAGAGCAGAGCAGAGCTTCGGAAAGTGATCCATAAAGTTGGGCTGGACTCACCTCTAACTTAAGCATTTATGGATCTGATTCTAATCAGCATAAAAGACTATGAGAGCTGAGATGACCAAAGACCTGTGCTCTATTTCCTGAATGACACTGGGTGGGACAGATCCAGGATAAATCTGAGTAGCCCAGAAGGCTTACAAAAATGTGTCTGATACTATAAACACACCTATAGAAGACTAAAACATAAATATCAATATTCTTCATAAGATTTAAATAAGAACCATGATCTCACAACCTAATATTCAAAATGTGTAGCATATAATTCTGCTTCTTGAAATTCCATTTATATAATTCAATCATAGGTAGAACTATGATGTTAGAAGTCAAGATAATATACTCTTTAAGAATAGAAACTGGAATGTAGCAAAAGAAGGGGTTTTGGGGTGCTGGAAATTTTCAGTTGTTTGTTTATTTTTGTTTTTTTTAGTACCGAGGATTGAAAGCAGGGGCACTTTATCACTGAACTACTTAAGGGGGGTGGGAATGGGGAACATAGGAGAAATGGAGGAACTATGGATGCGGTAGGGGGGAGGTGGGAGGAAGGAAAGGGGAATGGGTATAGTAATGATGGTTGATTGAGATCGTTATCACTACCCTTGGTGCATGTATGAAGACACAAATGGTGTGACTCTATCTGGTTTGCAACCAGAGAAATGGAAAAATTGAGTTCTATATATGTACTATGACTTGAAACGCATTTAAATAAAATAATTAAATTTAAAAAATAATAAAAAAAATAAAAGGGCTGGAGATGTAGCTCAGTGGTAAAGCACCCTGGGGTTCAACCACCAGTATCTAAGTAAAATAAAATAAAGTCCTGATATTTAAAATAAAACAAGTACAAAACCCAAACAAACAAAAAAATCAAAAAACAAAAAAAGATCTTTCTGCCACAGCCTCCTGAGTAACGTCATGTACAGGCACGCACAGCCAGCCTTTTCTGTTTTTTGATGCAACTATTATAAAATTATTACTTGATTTTTGGTTTATATGTTATACTTCCATTTTTAAAAATCACAAAATGAAACCTCCTGCAAAGGAACATCAAATTAGATGACCTCACCAGTTAATTTTTCTCATTTCTCATTTTAGGAGGAAATAACACACCTAACGCAAAGCTTACACAAACTCCTTGAAAGTATAAGAAAATGGGGACTAATTCCCAGCTCATTTTAGGAGACCAGGATAATCTTGACAGCAAAACCTTACAAGCTTATTATTAAAACAAGAAAATCTCAGGCTGTAGCTCAGTGGTAGAACACTTGCCTAGCATGTGTGAGGCACTGGGTTCGAGTCTTAGCAACGCATAAAAATAAATAAAATAAATGCATTCTGTCCATTTATAACTACAAAAATATTTTTTAAAAAAGAAAAAGAAAAGCTCAGCTATTTTCCTTTGATAAATATAGATGTAAAGTTCTAAAGAAATGATTTGCAAAACAAATTCAATAAAACATTAAAAAATAATAATACAGTAAAACCAAGTGGTTTATTTTTCAGGACTACCAGATGGGAAAGAATTAGTAAATACTGTGTCTATAACTCAGCCCTCCTGCCTTTCAGATAGTTTTCATCCTGATCAGAACTCCTAGGAAAGAGTTGCTGATACTATGTATATAGCTATGAGATAAATAAGAATCCATGAGGAGTTGCTAGGTATGGACTGCTGATCCAGGGTCACTTTTAATATGATATACCTGGTTTGTCTATAGTGTTTATTATAAATAAATCTGCAATTGATGGGCTGCAGATCTGTGCTGAATAATAAAAGTTACATAGGCAATACAGGGCTGTCTTACTTGCAGGATTATAAAGGCTGATGATAACTAACTCAGCCACTTTCTTGTACTTTGTTCACTATGCAGTTAGCACTCATCTCTCTGAAGGCGGAACACACTTTAGGTAGAAAGAAGGGACTCAGAGAGCTGAATCTGAAGAACTCAGAGCCTCCCAGACACTGATGCAGCATATGGTGCTGCTTTGCTCCACATATTTCACTAATCTTTAATAAAATTTGGTGCTGGACAGGACTTGAATTCACATAAGTCCAATTGATAATATGGGTGTTTGCATTGTATGTTAAAGATTAAAAGTGCTATTCCTTTAAAATATTAACAGAAAAAGGGAGAAAGAATATCACCTTAACAGATGCTTAAAAAGTGATATGATTCTATATGCATTGTTTCCTTTCTGAATAGGAATAGAAGGAAACGTCCTTGTGAAAAGAATTCTCTAAAAAACAAAGCAAAAAAAGTAAAACAATAGAATCACAAAAAAATTACTACAGCTAATAATTTACTTAATGGTTGCTGTAAGTTGTATTTTGTTTCTCCCAAATAGATATGTGGAAGGCCTAATTAATTCCTGGGACCTGTGAGTATGACATTATCCAGAAATAGGGTCTTTGCTAATTTAATCAAGTTAAGATGAGAACATTAAGGTGGGTCCTAATCCAATGCAACTGATTTTCTTTATATAAAGGGGAGCCTAGGCACAGACAGGCAAGGAGGGTGACAAAAGGTGATGGCAAAAGCAGAGGCTGGAATGATGCAGCTGGAATGCAGGAGCAGCCAGGATTGCCAGCTACCAGCAGCAGCTAAGAAACCAATTCTACTCAGAGTTGCACAGAGAGCACGCTGACATCTTGGCTTCAGACTTTTAGCTTGCTGAACTGTGAGGTAACACATCTGAATATTTTAAGCTAACAAAGAAACTAATGTAGTGGTGAATCATTGAAGGTCTTCTGCTTGAGACTAAGTATGGGACAAAGTATTGTGCTATTCCTCCGACTTAACTGAATTTGATGGTCATAGTTAGTATCATAGTTAATAAATTAGGCCATGAAGAAAGAAATGGAAGACTCAGAATTGGGAACAAGAACTTATATAAGAACAGCTAAAATTAATAAAGGTGTTCAGAACTTCACTGAATACAAGATCAACATGAAAATATTTAGTATATTCATGTACATGCAACAGTTATAAATGAAATTTTTAAAAAATTATCATTTTTTGGAAATATTGAAACTTGAACTCAGAATGCTCTACCACTGAGCTACATTTGCAGGCCTTTATAGGTTTTTCTTTTTAATTTTGAGACAGGGTCTCTCTAAGTTGCTGAGGCTGGTGTTGAACTGTTGATCCTGCTCCTCAGCCTCCTGAGTCTTCAGGAATACAAGTATGTGCCACTGTGTCAGGCTAAAAAGTATACTATTTTAATAGAATCAAAATTCATCAAATGTGTATAAATAATTCTTATAAAAGTTTCCCCAAATATCTACATTCTAAACTATAAAATGTTATTGAGAAAAATTAAGAGAAGATGTAAATAAATGGAAGAAAACATCATAGAATAGAGGCCTCAGCACGATAAAGACATTAATGCTCCCCAAACTGGAATAAAGATTCAATAGAATCCCAGTAAAATTATTAAGTGAATTATAATAATATGAATATTAAAATGGTAAGAATATTTCAGATAATTTTGAATAGAAAAAAATGACAAATTCATACTAAAAGGTATAAAGACCTATTATAATGCTATTGTAGTTAAGAAAGTATAATATTGGTAAAAGTATAAACAGACAGACCAGATTCACATGTATACTGTCATTTGATACACAAAGGTGAAATAACACCCTTGAGAGAAAAATGTCAACTTTTGATCAAATGGTACTAGGTCAACTGACTAAAACAATGAATCATATAAAACAATGAATCTCTATTCTATTCATGGAACACACAAAATTTAATTTCATTATAGGTGAAAAATCTCAATGTGAAAGGTAAAATCAGAGAGCTCTTAGAAGGATGATATATTTATGACTTTAGGAATAGGTAGAAATATCTAAAGCAAGAGGTAAAGGATACAAACTGTGGTTGAAAATGTTGATAAATATGTGATGTAATTGCACAAACGATGGGAAAGGCAAATGGAATTTTATTGTTATTAGGGTTTTAAAGTTTATAGGAAATAGTACAATAGTAATTGCAGTAGATAGGCACAAATTAATAATGCATATTGCCATCCCTAGAGTGGTTCATTAATAAATGCACAATAGTATGAATAAAAGGCACAACAGAAAATAAAATGAAATAGTATATAAAATTTTGTCTAATAACAGACAATAAAGGTGGAAAAGTAGAAACAGAGGTACGAAAAAGGATTGAACATCTAGAAAACTTAATAAAATGCTAATCTAGTCAACCATAGTAACCTAACCAGATCAATAATTACACTGAATGTAAATGAACTAAACACCCTAAATAATATCGGGTATTCAGACTAGAAGAAAATAACACCCAACTATATGCCATTTTGAAGATATACTTTAAAGATGAAGGTATGAGTTTCAAGTAGAAAATTATTTAAAATAATGAAAGTTATGCCATGCCAACAACAGGCATGAGAAGAATGATGTGGCTATACTAATATCAAAATAGACTGTAAGAAAAGGACTATTATTAGAAATGAAAAAGAATATCTCATAATGCTAGAAGAGCCAATTTGTCAGCATAACAACCATTCTTGCATATACACATACTAACAAATTAAAAATACATGAAGCAAAACTGGTAAAAATAAAGGGAGAATTAGAACAATAATCAAAGAGTCTTTAAAAAGTAAAAAATCAGTGAAGATATAGAACATATAGAACAACTATATCAACTTCTCTAAATGACATTTATAGGACACTACACTGGACAATTTCAGAATACGTATTCTTTTCAAGTGCATATGGGACGTTCACCAAGATAGAACATTTACCATATACTGGATCATAAGTAGATAAATCACAATAGAGGTAAAAGGGTTGAAATCATAGAGAATGTACTATGAACACAAAGGATTTAAATTATAAATATATAAATATTATATATCTAGAGTAATGAAACTATTGAAACAAAACAACACACTTTGAAATAAACCATTGGTCAAAGAAGAAATTACAAGAAAAGGAAAAAAAAAGGAAATTGGAAATTTGCATTTTTAAATGCTTACATTTCAAAGGAAATTAAAAACTGATTGCTTCAGTTTATACCTTAAAAAATCTGTAAGATAAGGAAAGTAAACCCAAAGTAACTAGAAGGCAAAAATAATCAGAAGAGTAAAATTGAGAAAATAAAAAATAAAGTTGAGAAACAAAAAAGTTGTCTAGAAAGCTTAATAATATTGATTAATCTTAGCAAGTGTAATCAAGGACAAGAAAAAAGAAGACACAAATTACTGGAAGGAGGAATGAAGAGAAGATGTCACTACAGACATAACTACAGTAATAAAGGAACATAATAAGCAATCTTATGCCAATAAATCCAATAATTTAAATGAAACCAACAAATTTCTTGAAAAATACAAATTAACAAAACTTTCCCAGAAAGAAATTGAAAGTTTGAATTATACTATATCTACTACAATTTGAGTTTATATTTTTAGAAATTCCCAACAAAGAAAACTCCAAGCACATAGCCTCACTGGCCAGTCTTACTAAACATTCAAGGAAGAAATAATATCTTGCACAGATGATTTCATAAAATAGAGGAGAAGGACATATTTATCAATTTAGATTGTGTGGCTACTTTAATTATTCCATCAAATCTGGTCAATGACATCGCAAGAATTAGAAATTATAGAGTAATATCCTTCATTGATGTAGATAGAAAATTCCTTTACAATCTGCTATTGAATTAAATTCAGCAGTAGTCAAATCCATAATCAAGGGAATCTGTGGTTTGATGTTTTTCATCAATATTGAAAAGTTCTGAAAATTTATTCTTTGAATATTGCTTTTGCTTTATTTTTTCTTTTTAAATTTTTTTTTAGTTGTAGAGGGACACAATATCTTTATTTTATTTATTTTTATGTGGTGCTGAGGATCGAACCTAGTGTGTCACACATGTGAGGCAAGTGCTCTACCACTAAGCCACAATCCCAGCCATATGCTTTTGCCTTATTTTCACTGTCTGGTTGATGAAGGAATCTTGCATTCCTCAAAGACCTGGGTGGGAGGAGGGTAGTCACTCAAGAATGTCACTTGAATTCTTCAATTGTGATGAGAGGGAGAAATAAACATTGAGAGTTAAGCCAATGGAAATTGCAGATTATTATTGCAGCTGACATTATACCCATGATCAATAACTTTAGCATTTTAAACATACTAATTTCATCGTTTTTTTCCCTCCCAGATTTTCCTATTATCTCTAATTGTGAGACATGGATTTTCTGCCTGAGAACTTTCTCTTCTGTTGGCTATGTCTTCCTATGATGTGTAGTCTGTTTCCTTGAGTGCTTTGTATTTTTTTTACTTTGAACTCAGTCTTATGAACACTGTCATTTTCTTCTGGAGTTCTGTTTGTGAAGTTATGGAAGTCTTCCTCCAGAGGAATCCTCGAATCCTGAATTGGCTGGGTAGTACACATTTGTACTTCACAACTAAACTTAACACACTTTGGATTATCTTCTTTCCACTAATGAGAGTCCAAAAAGAAAACATGTGTCCCCCAAATTCCCTCAAAAATGGTTGAGGTTGTCTAGTATCTCCTACATGGAAGAAGAAAAATTTTCAGGCTCTAGATTTACATGGATATCTCTATTCCAGTGCCCCATCTTTCATAGGTCCAAGTTCTGGTTATCTTCCTAGAGTGTGTTAAAATTTTCAGACTCTAATCCTTGAGTCTGTATCTTCGGATTGCCTCTCCCCTGGGTCATCATAGCAAAATCAGTTTGTTGGTAACTACTTGGAATATGTTTCTGACCCCTGTTTAATCAATATTATTAAGCTTTCCAGAAGCTTTGTAGAAGCTCAGGTATGTATTAATTTTCTGTTTTCTTTATCATTTTTTTATGCTAGGAATGGGAGTGAGGGTGGAGCCTGAGCAGCCCCATGGCTCTACTCTCAGAAATTCCTACTCTTTTCTTCACTTTACCAATTAAAACAAAGCAAAACAAAACAAAACAAAACAAAGTCCCAGAGATAGGACTGAATGCCGTCAAGCTCACAGGCCTATTTATTGGCATGATGGTGAATAAAATTTTTCTATACTCACATCTGTTCGAAAGTGTAAATTGAGCTGATTGTGCTTGTAAGTCCTTCAGGTTCCTAGCAAAGCACAGGGCATAAATATGTATTGACCAGGTGATCCACCTTAAAATAGTTTATTTCTAATATTATAGTTTTTCAATATTATAGTTCATAATTTTACATATTTCTAAAATTATAGTTCTGATTATCGTTTCTGACATTGCAGTTCTGTTTGGGAATTAAGTTCTCTGGGTTCATGTCCCTTTATGTCTGAAAGTAGGGCCCTTAGACCCTTGCAAGATGTGTGCAGGAGAATGACTTGCACTCCCATGAGGTGGTGTGCCAGTAAAGATCTTCCATTTGAGGTTTCTGAGCTTTCTCTATTCTGTTGGGTTTTATCTTCCCTCTCTAATCCCCCCTTTGCCAGAAGCTTTTATATTGCAGCTCATTCCTTTGGGAATGCCTAGGGTGGGGGTTAGGGGGGACTCTGGAGGCAGATGCCAAACCTGTCTGCTGTTCTCTTCCCTTGGCACAACATATGCTCTCTTTTGAGAGGAAACGTGGTCAGTTGTCCCCTCTTCTATGAACCCTTCCACAAAAGAATCAGTCTTCTCCCTCTAGGCTCTTAGTTAAAGCCTATACCGACTTGTTTTACATGTATACATGTATCAGTTAACAAGACAAAAATTTGCTTCAAGAAACTTCATTGTAAGGACAGTGCATTTCCTTGAAATACCGGGGCTCAGTACACTATTCCTACTACTGGGTTATCTTTAAGCTCAGTCACTTTGTGGTGAGCCTTCCCTAGTTTTTAGTCATCCGAGAATCCTCTGTGTTAGTTCAGAAACGCGGACAAGGTTGCTATTGTCTCAACAGTTGTGGAATTGGGGTGGTTTAGATGCGCTGAGGTCTACGGGACAGTGGGCGACAGCGCCCCCTACAGGGGCACAGGAAATCCTGAGTATTCGGCTCTCTGCAACCTGCTTCTGGGAGCAAATAGGACAGAGCCTTCCGTCACTCTGGAAGTCCCTCCCTAGTATCTCCCAGCCTTTCTTCATCTCTTTTCAGTACCACACCTCCTCCCCCTCCTCAACATTCAGGACTCTTCCTCGCCTATATCTCTGTGGCTGTTGTATTCGCTGAACTTCCTCTTGCCTATTAACTCCCCCTTGGACCCAAAAAGGCCTAAATAATACCATCAAGTTTTAGTTGTTCGTCCAGCAAGGGATTGGAGTTAACTTTTCAATATTCTGAATTTCTTTTAAAGACGAATGGAAATAAATCAAGCTATCTAATGAGAATTTCATAACATACATTTGCAGCTCCTCTCTTTTCCCATAGAATGCCTTCCGCACATCCAGAACCCAGCCCAGAATCCAGCTGGCGATGCCCACGGAATGGTTGCTGGAAAGAACACCGGCGGTTTAAGGGATGTTGGAGAGGGCTTCCTCTCTGGTCTGTCTTGTCCTGTTTAGAGAGACTTTCCGAAGCCTGGTTCCTGGTAGCTGCCACCCAGCCGCTGACATAGGGGAGGGAGTCTTAGATCCCCAAATTTTTTCCGACTTTCTCCCAGTGGTGGGATGCTGTTTCTGGTTGAGAGCAGGAGGGAGCCGAGTGGGGACAAAGAACGCAAGGGACAGAACCCGGCGTTGGAGAGCCCCTGCTCGAGGCGTGATGCAGGGACCGCTCAGTGGAAATTAGGGTGGGGGTGCCCAGAGTGTAACCAGCTGAGTGCTTCTCGCACTTAACACCCGCGGGCTGCAGTTCGCTGGGTAGCGGAGAAGACACCCGGCCCTCTCTAGAGGGCTGGCGGGGAGGAGGCCGGGGGCGGGGCTCGTCACGTGGAGAGGCGCGCGGGGGCGGTCGAGGCGGGGGCGCGCTCGGCTCTTTAAAGGCGCGGGAGCCGGGCGGTAGAGGCGCCTAAGCGGCGGCAGGCGCAGGCCTCGGCTGACTGCCGAGACGTCGGCGCGCCGGCTCGCGGCAGCTCTGGGACCCAACATGCGCGGCACCAGGGGAGGTGTCTGGCTGGCGCTGGCCGCGTCGCTCCTGCAAGGTAAAGCCGAGGCGTCTTCCTGTCCTCCACTCTTACGCGGGATCCTGGTGGGCTCTGTGCGCTCCGCCCCGGGGCCAGGTGGGATATCCCCGCCAGAGAGGGGCAGCAGGGCGCTGCCAGGGCTGCTGGTCTGGGCTGCGTGGTTGGGCGCCTGGGGTCGCGAGCAGGGGGGAGGGGAAAAGGAGGCGTGGGGAGCTCGCCCCTGGCCTTTCCTGAGCAGCTTACTGTTGCTCTTTTCTTCTTAAGTGTCCCTGCAAGGCGAGTTCCAGAGAAAGCTGTACAAAGAGCTGGTCAAGAACTACAACCCCTTGGAGAGGCCCGTAGCCAACGACTCCCAGCCGCTCACAGTCTACTTCTCTCTGAGCCTTCTGCAGATCATGGATGTGGTGAGTTCCAGCGCCGGCTGCAGGGCTGCCCTATCCCTGCCGCCAACTCCTAGGGGTTGTGGCAGCATAGGGGCTGCCAGGCAGTGTAGCTTGGCCGGGACTTCCTAGCTGGCCCCAGGCGAGGCGGCCCGCAGGCGGTCAGTCCCAGTCTGACCGGGACTCCAGTTTGCCACGGGCTGCCTTGGTCTCCCCGCCTGCCGCCTGCCGAGGAGGGACCAGGTGAAGCTTTTTTCATCGCCTGGGCCACCTGTGTACTTGGGTCCCGCCTTTCCTTCAGCTTAGAAACTCAGGGAGAAAGTATCCCATGCTAGGAATCAGTAGCAAGAACAGTGTGCGAATGGTCTGATTCGGTGTCCATTTAACCAGTTCTAGGTTTTTCTACTGCTACTAGCGTGTAGCTTCTTTGGGTAGGGGCCTGTCGCTGAGCTTTGTGGCTGGTGAATCTGCCCAGGCAGAGGTCATAGTAGCTGTGGATGTTTGGATTTCCTCTCCCATTTGAGTAATGGACATTTTTTTTACCTTTCTGGTGAATCTTCCCCTGTCAGTCTTCCCTCTGAGAACTCAAGGCTCCACACCAGAGTTCCACTTGTCTGTCCCTTCAGGCAACTGCTTCCAGCTCCCACGGAACTCTTGCTTTGCAGCCTTACCAGTGCCCATTTCACTTGCCAAATCTGTGCACTGTCCTCTTGTCTTTTCCTCTAGACTGCTTTGAATATTCAGTTTTTATTGGTGTATCCTTCATATATTACTAATACTTTAAAATATTTAGTTCATTATGAATGGATTTGCATGTCCACACAAGGCATTGGATTTTGTTCTGGAGTGGCATGGATTAGGGGAGGGTAGGACAAAGGAATAATGGTGTTCATAGGGAGGGAATGATGTCATAAGAAAAAGGTGTGCAAATTAGCCACAACTCCAGGTAACCAGAAGGTTTTAGGAAAAGTGGCATAAGATGTAGGGACATTTCATAATCCTGCAAACAATTACCCACACTCCCATGCTGATGCATGTTTATCATTTAATCTAGTTAAAATTGCAGCGAGAATGACTTCTTTCTGATATTACATGTGTGTCAAATGTGTACTTCTTCCTACAGACAGAATCTTGCTTTAAATATTGAATGTATGTGTGATGATGTGGAAAAGTTATCATGAGAGATATAGGGGAACATAGCTACTGTCACCTGGGTTACTGGTTTATAAGTTAGTTACTGCTTATGGAGCACAGGCTACAGGAAAGGAGAGAGGATAGGAATTTCAAGTTAGGGAAACAAACTGAAAAATAAGTTCTAGTATTGAGCAAAGCTAGGTCACTAGGTAATGGGGGAGCATAGAATTTGGGGTGGAAGAGGCATAGAGACTCCAGGGCATTTGTAAGAATATACTGCTTTATAGAACAGCTTCTGTGTTACTTTAAGGAGCTCAGAATTTGTTCTTGCCATTTTGGTGCCTTTGGGCTTTGTTGGTCTCTGGATTGTTGATCTTAGGTAAATTTCTTAAGTGTCCTGAGTCTTGACTTTCCTGTAAATAGAATGGATGTTGTAGCAATTCGTGGGTTATTGTGAGTAGTTTAAGAATGTGGAGACAGGGGCTGGGGTTATAGTTCAACAGTAGAGTGCTTGCCTTGCACATGTGAGGCACTGGGTTCAATCCTCAGCACCATATAAAATAAAAAAATAGGGGCTGGGGTTCTGGCTCAGTGGTAGAGCGCTTGCCTGGCATGTATAAGGCACTGGGTTTGATCCTCAGCACCACATAAAAAGAAATAAAAATAAGACAAAGATATTGTGTATTTCTACAACTAAAAAAAAATAAATAAAAATAAATATATTATGTCTATCTTAAAAAACATCTTAAAAGAATGTGGAGAAAACTCTAAGAAACCGTACGGCTAGGCACATTCTGTAGTTACTTTCATACAAAAATGACATGAGGAAGGAGCAGGCAGCTAAGATAATATACTCCACAAATGGTACATAATAGGGTGAGAAAGGGAAATCAGTTCCCCTCTCTCCACTTGCCCAGGGTCTGCTCTGGCCAGGCTGCCTCACTGTATGTTCCACAGCAGCTTTTCATGGGGGTGTCCTCATGCTGTCTGGATAGGATGTGATGGTGTAGCAGCCACTCTGCTGAGGAACATGTGTGAGCAAGTGAAGCAGGCCTTCCAAGCCTATGGCAATCGCTTTGGGAGACTGATCGTTCACAGAGAAGCTTATAAGCTTTTTATCCTGGGTACCCCTGCCTCTTTAAGAGACTCTTTAAAGAATGTGATTAATGTGAGGCATTTCACCTTAGAAGAAGTTAAGACGTTAGTTAGTATTAATGATGTGAAAAATTTTAAAAATTGTTATGTTTCAAAAAAAGTTAAAATGAAAAATCATAAACACTGTATACCCTGGCCATTCCAGTGTTAGAAAAACATGTGAAGATGACCATCAGCAGCCAGAGGTCATGGAAGGGGCCAGCAGAGAAAGTCTTAGACTCAACTTGGCCATGGATCTACCTGTGAACAGATAGAACTTCCTAGTCAGGCAATGCTGTGTGTTTGTGGAGTGGCCTTGAGGAAACTACTTTACCTTTCTAAGCCCTGTTTTCTCATGTGTAAAATGAGAATAATAATATCCACTTCACAGGGTTTTGAGAGGATTAAAAAAGTGAAAGTGCTTGACACACACTGATGATTCACTGAAGATTTGCTCTATCTTAACCATGGAACTACTTAAAGGGCAGGAAACCCATGCCTAGAAAGATGTGGTCACTTGCCCAAGGTCACACAGTGATTAGAGAAAGGGCAGTGAAGAAAACCCACATCTAACTCATAGGTCCTTTTTCCTAAATCTGCCACCTCCTTGAACTTGGTAACTTCTTTTGCGGAACAGAGTCAGCATAATCCACTTAAACTGACTGAACTGTAGCCAATTGAATATGACTCTCTTAAGATCCTGGATGAGAAAGAAGTCTCTGTATGAGACAAGGAAATATGCAATCATTTGTGTTCTAGTACTAGTTCATGTTTTGAAACAAAATCAGGTTTTTCCAGCAGAAATCTCAGCACCCTGGACAGAGATACTATGGTCCTCATAAGGGATCTATGGGGCAAAATCTTGGCTGATAAGGAGGATTCTCTTACAAATTCAACTCCAGAGGTCATTTACACATCTCGCTGGGCTATTCTAGACCATAGTCATTGCCCCCCCCCCCCATTATTGTTCCACTTTTTGTCATCCAAGAATTCTTAGAGAGCTAGGGAAATGGCATATATTGTTACATATTTAATTTTCATTAAAGATCATTTTCTCTTTCATCAATTTATTCTACACATATTTATTGGGCTCCTAATACAAACTCTGCTAGATTCTGATAATTTACAGATGAATAAGGGACAATTTCTATTTTCAGAGATTTTATTATATTGCTTGGGATACTAAGAAGTAAATCCAAGCTTACTACATTGATGAAATTTAACATAAATATACCAAGTGCTGCAGATGTGCATAAGGAAAACATTTATTATCAACTATAGTGGCTGGAAATGGTTTCAAAGAGGAGGTGTTTGGATTTCTAAAGGCGAGTAGCAGTTTGCCAGTTGGAGAAAGTAGGAATGGCTCTCCAGGTAATGGGAACAGAGCGAGGAAAAGTGCAGTGAAAGAGGCACACATTTCAAGGTGGGCTCCTGATTCCCGGGTGATCTTTGTTACAGGTTTTGGTGCAAGATTTTTCAGAAAATTTAGTGTGCTTATATTTGAGAAGTTCTAAAAGAGGGATACAATATTGACCTGGTTACTAACAGTTTTACTGATCCTTTTGTTCTGTGCTATAGAAAATACCTAACAAGATGGAGGTTATGATTTTTCTCTGGGAGAAGTGTTAATATGTGAGATGTCTTGAAGGCCTCTGCAGAGTTCACACTGGACCCTAGTCTGGGTACTTCGGAGGACAGGAGGAAGTGTCATGCCAGGGGTTTCATGAAGCTGAAAGACCAGTTTGCTGTAGCATATCTTCCTAGAAATGAAAATAATCCAAACTGTGACATTTTTGTTAAATCTAGCAAATGTGAATTATAGATTACAGTAAAAAATGTGCATATGTTTTGAGGACAAAACAAGAGTCTTCAAAGGAATTGATTTACCCACTGTGGTCTGCTCTAGTCAATAGGTGCTTGATAAAGCACTAGGTAGAGGGGGGAAGGTGAATTCCTGAGTAGGGGAGGGAAGTAATCAGATCTGTGTTTAGATAGAGGATACTGAGAGCACTGAGTGTGGCATAGGTTAGAGAGGAGGAAAGAATGTAAGTCAGGGATGAGGACGGGTCTTTCTTTGTCTGTTTTATGTTGCTGTACTGAAATACTGAGACTGGGTAATTTATAAGGGATTTATTTTGGCTCATGGTTTTGGAGGCTGGGAAGTCCAAGGACATGGTGGTAGCATCTGCTCAGTTTCTGGTGAGAGCCTTGTATTGTTTTAATCCATGGCAGAAAGCAGAAGTGTAAGTAGACACATGCAGAAGAGGCAAAACATCAAAGGCGACCCCATTTATAAAAGCCTGTTCTTGGGGTAACTAATCAGTAGGATGAGAATGTATCCAAAGAAAGCATACATAGTATCCAAAGGAAGGCGTTAATCCATTCATGAGTGCTCCCTCTTCATGACTCAAATACCTCTTAATAGGTCTCAACTCCTAACACTGCTGCATTGAGGAATTAAAGTTCTAACACCTGAACTTTTGGGAACAAACTGAAACCACAGCAAGGTCAAACCTAGCATGGCAGTTGTGGGAATGTGGAGAGGGGGAAACATTGGTTAAGTGCAAGTATATCAATTATTCCTAAATGCATACTTGTGATGATTACTAATTTATTTACCTCATGGACTTGTCACTGGGCTGGGAATGAGATAGTACTTAAGAAATCATTTTGAAGTGTTGCAAATGGAAGGTTCTAAACTACCAACAATTCCCGTAGTATTTCTCCTTTATTCATGCCATTTAATCAGTCACCTGGACACATATTATCATTATCTAAAGGCCATTGTAAGAGCCAATTTGCACAAAATAAATGTGCATAGTTATGAAAACATGTCCAGAAGGCAAGGTGTTTAAGATAAATAATATGAATCAATATATAATTAGACACAAATATAAAACACATTACGCATGAATGATTTTTGGACTTTTTATAGATTTTGGGTTGCAGGTCCACTTTTTGGAAGTTTTAATCACAAGACAGTAGAGCAAAGTGATCAGACATTTAGAGTTTGCCTGCAGAAGGCAGGCAAGTTTGTGGAGCCTAGTATCCTAGAGGCTTGTGGTTCTTCTGAACTCCCCTTGGTGGTCCTGGGCTCAAGTTCATTAGATTTATGATTTTGCATTTACTAGCTACTGTTTAAAATACAACTCTAAATATTATACCATATTGTTTATAAAGATTACACTTATATAACACATTCTAAGAAGAAATGCCTAAGGAAAATCAGGTAATTATCTCAATGATGTTATTTTTCCACTTTTTTTTTTCTACTAGTTTTAGGTTCACAGCAAATTAAGAAGGTAATATGAAGATTTCCAGTATACCTCCCATGTATACACATGCATAGCCTCCCGATATTAACATCCCCCACCAGTGGTACACTCGTTACACTCAGCAAACCTATACTGACATGTCATTATCACCCAAAGTTCAGAGTTTACATTGAGGTTTTACTGATGGTAATGTGCATATATATTATGGACTTGGACAAAAATAGAATGATAAGTTTCTGCCATTATAGTGTGTACAGAGTGCTTTTGCTGTTTTTAAAAATCCTCTGTGCTGTGCCTTTTTATCCTTGCCTCTACTCTAACCCCTGCCAACCACTGAATGCCTTTTTACTATCTACATAATTTTGCCTTTCCCAGGATGTCATGTATCTGGATTCATACTGTAGGTAGCCTTTTCAAATTGCCTTCTTTCACTAGTCTTTAAATTATTCATTTTTTTTATGACTTGATAGCACATTTCTGTGTATTCTATCACTGAATAATATTATATTGTGGATGTATCACAGTTTATCTTTTAATCTAGCGAAAGGCATTTTATTTGCTTCAAAAATTTGGAAATTATTAATAAATTGTTAATGAGGCTGTTAGAAACATCTGTGTTCATGTTTTTATGTAGGTTTAAGTTTTCAAATACTTTAAATACTTTGGGTAAATATCAAGAACAGCAATGACTGGAATGAATGGTAAGAGTGTGTTTACTCTTGTAATAAACTATCAGACTGTATTCCGAAGAAGGTGTACCATTTTGTATTCCCACCAACAGTAAGTGAGAGTTCCTATTGCTCCCCATCCTCAGGAACATTTGGTATTGTCACTGTTCCAGATTTTGTTCGTTCCCATAGGAGTGTAGTGATATCTTATTGTTGTTTTAATTTGCATTTTCCCAGTGACATATGGTGTGGAACATTTTTTCTTTAGGCTTATATGTCACCTGTTAAGATCTTTGACTCAGTTTTGAGTCAGAATGTTTATTTCTTATCAAGTTTTATGAGAAATTGTATATATTTGAATAACAGTCCTTTTCCAGATGTATTTTTTGCAAGAATTTTCTCCCAGTGTTTGGCTTGTCTTCTCATTCTCTTGACAGTGTTTCTCACTTAGCAGAAGTTTTTAATTTTGATGAAATCCATCTTATTGACTATTCTTTAATGGATCATACTTTTGGTGTTGTGCATAAAAAGTCATCACCGTACTCAAAGTCAACTAAGTATTTTTTCTGTATTATTTCACAAGACATGTATAGTTTTGCATTCTACATTTCAATTTGATAAATTTTGAGATTTTTTTGTGAAGGTCTGTAATTTGATCTTCTTCTTTCCTCCTCCTCCTCCTCCACCACTGCCTCCTCCTCCTCCTTTGCACATAGATGTCTAGCTGCTGTTGTATCATTTCTTAAAAAGCCTATCAGTTGAATATTTTTACATGGGTCTATTTTGAGTTCTTTATTCTATTCTATTGATCTGTTTGTCTGTTCTTTCACCGGTACTATGCTGTCATGATTGATCATTGTGGTTTTCTAGTAAATCCAAAGTTGGGTAGCATTAGTCCTTCAAATTTGTTGTCCTTCAAATTTGTTCTCCTTCAATATTGTGTTGAATGTTCTGGTTCTTTTGTTTTTCATATGAACTTTTTCATATCAATTTGTCAGTATCTACAAAATATCAGTGGAATTTTGGTTGGGATTACATTGCAATCTATATAGCACAAGATGGGAATACTGACATCTTGACAATATTGAGTCTGTGAAAATGGAATAGTTCTCCATTTATTTAGTTCTTTGATATCTTCCACCAGAGTTTTGCAGTTTTCCTGATACAGGTTTTGTACATTATTTTTTTTTAGATTTATACCTAGATATCTAGTTTTTGCAGGCTTAAATTATATTATGTTTTAAATTTCAAGGTCTCTTGTTCGTTGCTGGTATGTAGGAGAGTGATTAGCTTTTGTATCCTCTAACCTTGATATAATGGCTTATTAGCTCCAGGAGATTTTTAAATTTGTTGATTCTTTCAGATTTTCCGTATGGATAATTATGACATGGGCAAAAATGCAACTTTATCTCCCCCCAATTTGTATATATTTATTTTCTTTTTGTCTTATTGCATTAGCTGGTAATTCTAGTATAATATTGAAAATAAGTGACAAGACCACACATCCTTTGCTTTGTTCTTGATCTTAGTGGAAAAGCTTTGAGTTTCTTACTATTAAGTGTGTATTTAGCTGTTGGCTTTTTGTAGATATTCTTTATCAATTTGAGGAAATTCTTTAATCCTAGTTTACTTTAGTTTTGGTTGTTGTTAATGAATGTTTATTTTGTTAAATGCATCTGTTTTTTCTGCAACAATTGATATGATTATATGATTTTTTTTCTCTTTCTTAGCTGGTTCGTGGCATGAACTACATTACTCTTTGAATGTTGAGCCATCCTTGCATTCTGAAATAAATCCCACTTGGTCATGGTGTATAATACATTTCTACATTGTTGGATTCAGTTTGTTCATATTTTGCTGAGGATTTTTGTATCTATTTTTATAAGTATGTAGTCCTTGTTTCTTGTAGTGGCTCTGTCTGATTTTGTCGTTAGGATAATACTGGCCTCATAGAAAGATTTTGGAAGTAGTTCCCTGCTTCTGCCATCTGAAAGAGATTATAGAGGATTGGTATATTTTCTTCCTTTAAAACTTTAGTAGAATTTGCCAGGGAGCCCATCTAGGTCTGGTGCTTTCTCTTTTAGAATATTATTAATTATTGATTCAATTTCATAAATATAGATCTACTCAGATTGTTCATTTTTTCATGTGTGAACTTTGCCAAATTATGTCTTTCACAGAATTAGTCAGTTTCACGTAGGTTTTCAAGTTTGTGAACATAGAGTTGTTCATAATATTTCTTACATATTATTTTAATGCCCATAGGCTCTGTAGTGGTGTCCTTTTTTCAGTTCTAATATTGGTAATGTATATCCTCTCTAGTTTTTGGTTAGCATGCCTTCAAAGAACCAGGTTTTATTTCAGTTCATTTACCTATTGATTTTCTGTTTTCATTTAATTGATTTCTGTTATAAATATTTCTTCTGTTTACTTTGGATTTGTTTTCTTCCCCACTAAGGTAGAAACTTAGATTATTGATATTAGATATTTCCTGAGATGTTCATTCCATGCTCTAAAGTTTCCTTTAAGCACTATTTGCACTAGTTCTCACAAATTTTGATAAGTTATGTCTTCATTTCAGTTAGTTCAAAATATTCTTGAGATTTATTCGTTAACCTATGTGTTTAGAAGTTTTAATCTCTATATGTCTTGGAATTTTCCAGCTATCTTTGAGTTATTGATTTCTAGTTTAATTCCATTGATGACTTGGAGCATACACTGTATGATTGTTATTCTTTTAATTTGTTAAAGCATGTTTTACAGCCTAGAATGTGTTCTATCTTGCTGAATGGACCATGTAATCTAAAAAATGCAGTTCTGCTGTTATTTGATAGAAATGGTCTATAGATACTGATTATAGCCCGTTATTTGATGATGTTGAGTTCAGCCGTGTTCTTAATGATTTTCTGCCCGCTGCATCTGACCATTTTTAGTAAATGGGTATTGAAATTTCCAACTATGAAAATGGATTATCTATTTCTCTCTGAAATTGTTAGTTTTTGCTTCATATAATTTTACACCTTCTTATTAGATACATACATGTTAAGGATTTTAGCGTTTTCTTAGAGAATTGGGTCCCTTTGTAATGACCTTTTGAAGGCCCTTGTGTCTGTATATTAGTATAGCATTCTTAAATTAGGGTTGGCAAGGTATGCTTTTCTTCAGTAATTAATCTGTTTGTGTCTTTGTATTTAATATGGAGTTTTGTAGACAAGATAAATTTGGGTTTCATTCTTTTTGATCCACTTTGATGATTTATGTCTTTTAATTGGTTCATTTAGATCATTGAATTTCCAAGTGATTATTGATACTGTTGGCTTATTATTGTTACTGCTTTTTGTTTGTTGTACTTAGCTTTTATTTTTGTTTGTCCACTCTTCTGCCTTTTTAGGCTGGATATGAGCATTTTATATGATTCCCTTTTCTCTCTTTCTTGGTATATCAGTTACACTTTTTTATTTCTTTTTTTCACTTTTTCAGTGATTTTCCTAGAGTTTGCAGTATGCATTTACAATTAACCCAAGTTCTACTGTCTTTTGATTATTATTGACATGGTATGTTTTTCTCTTTGTTGCACTGTTACCACTTCAGTGATACTGTGATTACCTTAAAATAACAAAATATCCAATGTATATAAGCAAATACATCATTGTTAACCAACTTATCTATTAGATCAATTGAGAATAAAAAAAACAAATTTTTTTTCTCATGCCTTTTTTGCAGTCTTCCTTTATGTAAATTTGAGTTTCTGACTGCAAATCTACTCATTTTATTTCTCTCTAAAGAAATGGTTTTAAGATTTTCTAAAACAAAGGATGTCTGGCAACAGATTTCCTCAGCTTTTGTGTGCATAAGTTCACCTTTGTTGGTTTGTACATTTATTTATTTTATGTTTTTTTTTTTTTTTTTTTGGTTTTACAGGATTGCAACCAGGGATACTTTACCACTGAGCTACATCTCCAGTTATTTTTTTAAAATTTTAAATTTTGACACAGAGTCCTGCTGAGTTGCCCAGAGTGGCTTCCAATTTGTGATCCTCTAGCTTCAGACTCCAGAGTCACTGGGAGTATAGGCATGTACCACCATGCCCAGTGAAGGCACTTTTGAAGGATAATTTCTCAGGGTACGGAAATCAAGTTTGGTGGGTTTTGTTGTTGTTGCTTTTTCTCTCCACATTTTAAATATCCATTCCAATCTTCTTGCTTTGTCGAGTTTCTGAGAAGTTGAATATTATTATCTTTTTTTTCCTCTGTAGGTAAGGTATTTTTTTCCTTCTGGCTTCTTCCAGAGGTTTGTTCCCTGAGATTATTATGTATGTGGTTTGGTGATTGACAATAACTTCGGGGAATTGTGGCTCATAGTTGTTTCAAGTATCCTGTTTCT